>JAATLQ010031498.1:0-11289 GCA_013421005.1 Heliconius erato x Heliconius himera
AATGAACCGATTTTGATGAACCAAACTTTAGAACCTAAATTGAGTTAAAACAAAGCAATTGGTGAAATTTTCAAGTAAATCGGTTCAGTAGTTTCAGAGAAAAATGCGGACAACAATATGTCGACAGACAGACAGACAGACAGACAGACAGACAGACAGACAGACAGACAGACAGACAGACAGACAAGAAATTCAAAAAAAATCTTTTTGCTTTCTATTAGTTTTTTTAAGTGTCCCTCTATTCATTTCAGTCAAAATTACTAAATGTACAGACAAAATATTTTTACTGTCTTATATATATATAGAGATAGAGATGAGGCCGATCGTGGCGCAAGGGCACAAAGTGTGACTGTAAAATCGACTGGTTGTGGGATCGATCCCCACTCGAGAAAATAAAATATTTATTTACATTTATATTTTCATTTCTTCTTTTCTGGTATCGAGGCAAAGTGTGGCCTTGAGTTCCGCCACTCAACACGCAATGCCTACAGAACTCGGCGGAAAGTGGGGAACGGAGTGTCTTAACACTAGGTTCTCTCTGCCTACCCTGCTGTGTGCGGGATATAGCGTGAATCAGATTTTTTGTTTTGAATAATATTTTTTTTATATACGATTTTTTACTTAAATGCATGTTTAATATCTACATACACTAAATTTAAATCATAATTTATTTTTAGATTAAAAATAATGATCATAATCATTTAAATAATTAAAAAGAAGGCTCAAAAAAAATCCTCTTATTCCCATTTATTTTTATAAAATATTTTGTTACAAAGAAAATACTTTTTGAAATATTTTTATTTCGAGAAACTTCTATGAGTTTCATAATATATTTATTATAAATTGTTCGTTTTGTTTAAAAATAATTAAATATAAAAACTATTTTTTTTCATTAATTAGTCAAGTTTTATTTTATAAAAGGAAAGAGAATTCAGTGACACAATATTTTATTTTCTACATATTAACTTTTATGTACGTACACAATGATCTGTGGGATCGATAAAAATATTTTTTTTAGCTTTTCGAGACAATACTCCCCCACTTCCCCCCATTCTGCCGAAATCCACTGGAGGCATTGCGTGTTACG
Organism: Heliconius erato x Heliconius himera; assembly: GCA_013421005.1. Taxonomy (NCBI): domain Eukaryota; kingdom Metazoa; phylum Arthropoda; class Insecta; order Lepidoptera; family Nymphalidae; genus Heliconius; species Heliconius erato x Heliconius himera. The sequence continues at coordinate 1,088 of JAATLQ010031498.1, forward strand.
TGGCTGAATTCAAAGCGGCGCTTTGTCTCGACTCCAACACACAACCGTCGAGCGAAAAAAAAAGGTATTTAGAAAACCTATTAAAATTTAAACGTAGCGGGACTCGAACCCGCGCCTCCTGGAAACCAATCAGGCGTACGTTCCATCAAGCCATACGTTCTCATCACGCTACGTCGAAATTTTTATACGCTTGTTACTGTACAACTTATTTATGTTGTTACCAAAAAAAAAATTATACATTTTCTAAATAAGTTTTTTTTTTCTTTCCTAAGTGTAACACTTTAAGAAATATTAAAAAATAATAATAATCTATTCCTCCAAGTGGAAATCGAACCCACAACCGTCGCGTTAACAGTCACACGATTGTGCCACTGCGCCACGACAACCTCTGCTCCTCATAATATTTTAATTTTCATAATAAGGTCACAGAAGGAAGGAACTCGGTCCAAGTAAGTACTAACTTCTTAAGATGTTAATCCGACCTTCGAAAGCCATTAGGTGGTGTTGGAGGATCCGTAAATGGACTGACCAACGAAAGTTAGAATGGAAATGCATTAAATAATCGCCGGTAATTACCGACTTAATGGAATTGAACCCGCTACAACTTTATAATAATTATTTATTATTCATACGGATTATTTAAGCTCAATTTTCCTTGAAAAAACTTTTCAATTTCATAAGACGCCGTTGTGGCACAGCGTCTGACTGTGTCAGCGACGGTTGTGTGTTCGATTCCCATTCGGGGGGGTTAGTTATTTTCATTTTCTCGTTCTGGTAACAAGACTAAGCACGGTATTAAGTTTCGTTTAAACACGCCGTATCTCGATGGCGGTGAGTGGGGAAAAGAGCGTCTTAAAAGTAAGTTTTCTCGGCCGACTTCTGTCTGTCAGTCACTCATATATTAATATATAGCGGTTTTTGTGATTTACGCTATTTAATAATATTTTATATTTTTAATTATGGAGTGAAATTAAATTTCCAAAATTTTGTGGAAAAAATAGTCCAAATTTATTTATCACTTAAGACGATATACAAAGAGAATAATTTTACACACTCACAGAAGGAAAGAAAGAAATTAAAAGAAATACTAAAAGAAATAGATAAGCGAAAAAGATACGTATTGGCAAGAAGATAAGGCTCAAAATTGAATACAATATTTAAACAAGTGAACGTCGCAAGTGATAGTAGCCGACTCTTTACTCGTAGCTAGCAAGCAGGCTACGTATACCCCCCCATGATTAGCGTACGCGGGGCATTCCCCCGCGATCGCCATCACTTCACGAGCGTCCATCTCAAGCTCGTATTTCTTATCTTCAGGGGCGAGCTACACTCGCCCCTCCCAGCCCGGTGACGCTGTCAAGACCATTCCAGGTCAACAGCATTAAGTCCAGTTGAAAAAAAAAAAAAAAAGCAGGCTACGTCACGCACGCAATGTAAATATAGAATAAAATAGTTTTAGTTATTATTATGATTATGAATTAATTTTATTAAAAGATAATATTCACTACAAATAGATAAATAAACTAGAAATTTAAAGTTCTCTAGAAATGTATATATATTATATATAACATTTTAAAAGCTAGTTGGCCACTAAATTTATTTCAGTTAGAGTAAGTTATAAGTCTTCCTAAGACGTTAATCTAACCTTTGAAAGCAATTAGTTCGTTGAGGTTTGACAAATGGGGCGTATTCTGACTGATGTAGTGGAAATAAAACAAATAAAATAAATCAGCTTCATGCGGCGAAGGGAACAGAGTGTCTTAACACTAGGTTCCCTCTGCCTACCCTGCTGTGTGTGGGAACACACAGCAGGGTAGGCAGAGGGAACCTAGTGTTAAGACACTCTGTTCCCTTCGCCCCTTCACTTTCCGCCAAGTTCTGGAGGCATTGCGTGTTGAGTGGCGGAACTCAACGCCGCGCTTTGCGCTTCTCGACACCAGAGCGAAGAAATAAAAATATAAATGTAAATAAATATTTCTTTTCCTCGAGTGGGGATCAAACCCACTTACAGTCACACTTTGAACCCCTGCGCCACGACTGGCATCCAACTTAGAAAATCAACTTTTAATTTAATTAGATATATTAAAAAAATATATTTTTTGATATAAACATTAACTAAATCAAACAACATTGATATGAGCGAATATTAATATTTTTAAATTTAAAATTTACAGTCACACGGTCAAAATCGATTAAATATTTTTATTATGAATATTAACCCGGCGTCATGGGGGTGAAAAAGAGGTACACGAACGGCGGGGTGGGTCTTATAGGCCCGTTCATTAGATATGATAATAATTATTTGTGCTTAGTTTTTTAGGTATTCAGGTCAAATAAATAAAAGAAAAAGATAATATTATATTATATATCAATCATATTTATTAGAACATTTAAAAACAAATGAAAAATGTTAACGAAACGATTCTCTTCTACTTAAATGTAATTCTACTTATTTAACAATCAGTCTTAATATTTTAATGGTTCTTTTTTATACTAAATGACAATCACTTCGAAATCACTACAAATCATTATCATTGGTACATTCAGCACAGAAAGTTGCAAATTGTTCTTAGCAAACATTTTTGTTACACCACTTGCAGGTGTAATTTGTTTTTCGTTCTTTCTTTGCGGGGCACACTGAGCAAGTTTTGCGAACATTAGTTTTATTTGCCAGAGGTTCCCCTGAAGATTCACCAAAAAATTTTCCAATTTTTTGTCGCAACTCACGTGGAAGGGCTGATACATTTTGGTGATGTTTTAGGTGTTTCGTGACAAAATCGAGGCCTAACGTTTTTATAAATTGCCTTTGCTTTGATTTTGCACAGTTATTATTTTTATATATACTTAGGCCATTTATGGTAGCAATGTTCAGTGAAGCATAAAAAACTAAGATCACAATTAGAGTCAGACTGTCCTAACATGTATCAGTAACATGGGCAGTATACGCTGTCTTTCTCTCTCTTCATGATCCATTTTACTTAAGTACCTACAAAAAACCGAAATATAACAAAAACGGAAATAAAAGCATAAACACACTGGAAACATAGGCTTGTAATTCTGATATCTGATATTTATTAAATTCATATTTCCATTTCTTCGCTCTGGTGTCAAGACAAAGCGCGGCGTTGAGTTCTGCCAGTCAACACGCAATGCCTCCAGAATTCGGCAGAAAGTGGAGAACGGAGTGTCTTAACACTAGGTTCCCTCTGCCTACCCTGCTGTGTGCAGGATACAGCGTGAAGCTGATAAAAATTATATATGTACTTTATGCTTTTACCAGGGGGTTCGTTAGTATGGTCAAACAAAAATAAGTACTTATTGTGTACGACATATGATGTAATACCTATTTTAAGTAGACCACACCGCACTGATCCTGTAGTGGGTTTCATCGAAGTGATTATTATAATGACCTTCCTCGATACAACAAAAAAAATATTCGAAGCAATAGTTACTGAGATTAGCACGTTCAATTAAACAAACTTTTCAGTGAAACCGGAGCATACCTCTCTACATCTTTAACTGACAATGCAGCTTTTGCGCCCGAGAGATTTCGTTAAATTCATTCAATACCCCATCAGCTAGTCCAAATCCATTTCATAATTCTAGCTTAAATTTCCACAATTTCCATAGTTCCTACGACCACCTGTAGTCACTCATAGATAGGTCCTGGCTGATGCGTCACAATAATACATTTTTAAATTCTCTAAATGCAATGCAAGCCTTCCAAAAAGCCGGATTTATTTGAACCTATACTACTCAGGAAAATACGAATAGAACACACAATTAAACATATTAGGGCTAAATTTTGTAGAACTACTGAATATATATAAGGAAATCGAAGTCACAACTTACAATATATAGAATAATTATAAAATAATGCTTAATTATAAGAATCACATGCAGCATGATATAGAAAATATACAACTTACAGAATTTTTAGATAATCTTAAAAAAGACAGAGAGAATTTAGTGTTAAGATTCCTACTCTCCGCTGAATTTCTCTTTGTCGGACGGCTCAATGTCGGACTATTGTCTCAGAGCCGGAGCGAAGAAATTAAATGTTAATAAATTCATTCCCCAGAGTGGGGATGGAACTCACATCCCTCGCGTTACAGTCACACCCTTGTGCCCCTAAGCCACAACGGCCTCATCAAGTATATCTAAGGAAAAACAATTTTGTAAAAAAATTAATGAAGTTGAAGGTTAAGCAAAGAAAGTTAAGTGCCCTACTGCAAAAGCTATGAGCCTCTGCGCCATATCTGGCCTTACAAACTATCACATTTATAATATTAGTTACTAAGTTAGTATTAGTAATATAAATACCTAAATCAATATATCATTCATACAGTGTTGTAAAATCTATGGCCTATCAATAAATAACATTTTCAAACGACACTGCAATCAGCCGTGACGTGTTTCGAATGATTTCCCAAGAGTATCCGATAGAATTTGATTTCATTTTTATTCTTTGTTTGCATGACATTTTAAATAGCCGATCTAATCTTGTTATATGTTTTGTTTCATACATTTGTCATTTTTTTAGCTTCAAACTGTATCACGCATGGAGCAGGATAGGCGGAGGGAGCTTAGTGTTAAGACACTGCGCCACCACTTTCTGCCGAATTCTGGAGGCATTCTGTGCAGTGGCGAAACTTAACGCCTTGCTTTGCTTCGGCATCAGAGCGAATAAACGAAAGTATCAAATATTTCATTTCCTCGAACGGAATTTGAACTCACAACCTGTCGTGTTTATAGTCACAAACTTGTGCGTCTGCGACACGCCTCAATTTATAATGTGAATCCAAATTCCAAATAATATAATTTTGAAGATAAGAACTCACATTATTCACAACATTGTACCTTCCAAAAAAAAATTCCATAGATTAGAAAAAAAATCTATATGAAAAAGGCTATTACAAAAATATATTAAAATAGTTTAACTAACATGAAATTAATATGTGTGTATGGACTGATTTTTTGTATCGATAAACTGATAAATGGATACAAAGGAAATTAAATCATATGCCAAGAATATAGGACTCAAATACCAAATAATATGAAGATAAAGCCACGATAACGCTTTGACAACGCTTTGATAGACCTCGGTGATAACAGCGAAATATTGAAAATAGATATTTTTTCTTTGTGGTGAATTTCAGTCGTGTTATTATATTATAGAATAATTAATCACAATGAATTGGAGATATTATTGCAACAGTACATTGGGATGGATGTTAAATAATAAAATTATTGTTTTTCTTGGATTACTGTCATTCTGTTTGATGGTTTCTACTTGGGCGCTGTCAAACCAGAGAAGTCGACTTGATCGGGAGCTCAACGAACTAAAAGACAGTTTGACTACCGCAGCACCGACTACGGGTAGCGGAGTAACCGATCCTGCCAGTCAGGCCCCAACTGAAGCCACTAGTCAGCCTGAAAATGAACCTACTACTCCGTCTACAAATGAATCATCAGAACCACCTCCAAATCCACCAGAAGAGCCAAATACTAATGGAAACGATAGTTTAATAAATTCCTTAATAGAAAGTAAGCTGTTTAATAAAATATCAGTACCTGCCTAACGTGACGTATTTTATTGTTTACTTAAATTATTCAAGCCTTGTTCCAGCTTATTCAAGACAGTGACTCGGCTGTAGATGATTTTCCAAAGGAAAGTGAGAGTAAAATTGAGAAATCATTATGATTACTCTTACTAATTATATAAAACAATAAAAATATATATAGTATCAATAATTTTTATAATTTCTCGATTTATTTTTAGTTTTCAAAATGTTATATTATTTCACAAACAACTTAATTTATAAATGAGAGTGAAAATTTATTCAATTAATATAATATATTTTAAGTTTTGTAAATATAAATGATATAGTTAATATAATAAATAAATACGTGATTTTCTAATGTGCTTGTTTTCTTTATATACTGACTATATTTTTTTACACATTTCGAGTAAGCACAAAGAGCCACCACATTTTCCTTTCCACAGATTTATCCATTGGACGGTTGCTGAAGGAAACTAAATTTTTTGGCTTAGATTAGACCAGTTTATCTATTTAATATTTGATACAATTCTTTTTATAAATACATTTTTTACTTTAGATAAATAAGATAATAAAAGATAATGAAAAATTTAATACTGTGTGGCTAATGTAATAAAAGATAATTCCAAATTTAAATATTATTATTACCAAACTAGTTATTGCATTTGTTGAGTTCCGCCATTTAACAGCCTATGCCTCCAAACGGATAATGGAACGGAGTGTCTTAATTAGATTCACTCTGCCTACTCTGGTGTGTGCGGGATACAGCGTGAAGCTGATTTTTATATGTGGTTACGCAATTTATATAGCACACATAGCTTTCATCGATAAATAGCATAAAACAAAAAAAAAAAAAAAAGAATCAGTTGTTTCAGAGATTAGTCCATTCAGCCAAAAACTCTTCATCTTTATAATATTAGTATAGATAAGTTTTAGTACATTGCTTTGAAGATATTGTTTTGTATTTAGGTGTAATAATAACGAGTATTTATTTTATTTTTTAAGTCTTTTCCAGAATGTCTAAATAAATAATATGCTGGCCCTCAGTGGAAAAAATTAAGTAAACATATTTTTTGCCTGTCTGTAGTAGGCGGCGAAATCTTACGACGTGCTTCATTTACCATATCGTAGAAATACAAATAATTTTGATATCAAGTATTTCCCAGAAATAGTGTCGAAATTTTCAATGAATGTAAACACGTCGGTTGTGGATTTGATCCCATTCGGGAGAAATATATAATGCTTTCATTTCCTTGCTCTGGTACAGAAATAAAGCGCAGCGTTGAGTTCCGCCACTCAATACGCAATGGTTCCAGAATTGTCTTATTTAGAACGAAGTATCTTAAACACTAGGTTCCCGCATTCCCATTGTCTATCCTGCTAAAAGAGGAATAAAGCGTAAAGCTATAACACTGCTATAGACATTCTCACTCTTTATTCACACTTCATGCATTTCCATTGAGCCTTAAGGTTGTCTATTCATTTTGTATAGCAAAAATTAGTTTAGTCACATGCACAGCCATTATTGTATACTTAACTTTCCACCCTGTTTATCGAAAGTGTCTTCATAGACTACCCAAGCGGGAAGCTATCGAATTAGAATATAAATTGAACTCTTTATATAAACATTTATAATTTGCATTTACATCGCCTCTACCGACTTCATATCTTAATCTACTGTAATCGAGACATTATTGATATGGAATAGAGGTATTTTTAGGTAATGACGTTTTTGAAACATATTTATAAAATTTATTAGATTCCAATGATAATAATTATTATCTAATATATGTATAAAACATTATTAAAATCGGGTACGTCCTTGAAAGAGAGAATTACTAAAGAGCTCTACATTGACTTTTTTTAAGGCTTCACGCTGTATCCCGCATAATGCAGGGTAGGCAGAGGGAACCTAGTGTTAAGACACTCCGTTCCCCACTTTCTGGCGAATTCTGGAGACATTGCGTGTTGAGTAGCAGAACACAATGCCGCGCTTTGTCTCGAGACCAGAGCGAAGAAATGAAAATATAAATTTAAGTAAATATTTCATCTCCTCGAGTGGGGATCGAACCCACAAGCAAAGTGCGGCGTTGTGTTCTGCCACTAAGCACGCAATGGCTCCAGAATTCCGCAGAAAGTGGGGAAGTGAGTGTCTTAACACTAGGTTCCATTTGCCTACCCTGCTGTGTGCGGGATACAGCATGAAGCTGATAAAATTGTTTTGTGTAGAGACCGGAGTGTCCCTAAGCCTGGCTACCTCTCCTCTATATGTGGAACATACCGTGAAACGAAAAAAAATGAATTTGTGCTATATCAACGCTCATCTTACAAATTGTTAAAAAAACCAACAATGTTCATTATTATATTGAATTTAAAATTCAAAAAGTAATTTTCTTTGCATATTACATGTTATTTACAAAACCATCAATAAAGTAAGACAATTTTTCGTTAAGCATAAACTTAACCGGCGTTCGGCTAATACGTTATAAATATTCATAGTCGTAAGTAGCTTCGGAGGCATCGAGCGTTTAACTTGGCTAGTATACTATGACCTGTAAGCTCCTACCTGGCACCCACCAAAGTTGCACCACCCTTATATAAACAAGGGGTGGAAAAGTTCAAGTAATATTAGCCACGAATAGGGGATTCCGATACACATTATAGCTACGATATTTCAATACAGTATTTATATTTCCTATGGGAACGACGTGGCGTTAAATCTGGTACGTGTGTGGTATTGTTTTTAGGTCGAGACTCGTCTGTCTGTTGTGCTTTGACGATTTTTCCAAATAAATATTCTTGTGCATAATTGCTTTGGGGAGTTTGTGAGACGTTCTGTGTATACGTTGTTAGGAGGCGCTGCTTGTAATGTACTCTAACGTTATTAGTTATTTACTAGATTTAATTTTTGTTTGGGTGCAGTCTAAATTAAAAAATATTTTCTATATAATTTTGGAATATACACTCATTTTTAACGAATTTCCATAAGGAAGAGGTTATCAATTCGACTGTATTTTTTATAGTTGTTACTTCAGAACTTTTTATTGGGTGAACCGATTTTGATGTTTTTTTTGTTTGAAAGCTGGTGCTTCCCGTTTGGTCTCTTTTTAATTTGGTCCGTTTCTGACAATTTTATTCGTGAGAAAATCAAATAACTCTTAAATTTACATCAAATAACAAAGTCTGACTGTAAAATCGATTGGTTATGGGTTCGATCCCCATTCGGGGAAAAAGATATATATATTTAAATTTATATATTTGTGTACGTATGTCTATTGTAAACAGCAAAGTGTTGTAAAAATAGTTTTTAATAATGAACTAGTCGTCACCTAGAACTTGGTTTGGGCTTTAGAATGTAAAATGAAAAATATATTTTTTCTTGTTCTGAGGGATTTCAATTTTAACTTTCTGACTTGAATTTCTGACGTTTTTGCGTTGTCTATCACTTACTATTAGACTGAGATGGCAGGTCCCCCAGACCTCTCGTGTTTTTAGCTAAGTTGACATTTTGAGAAATAATAGTCTAATATGTTAGGACTGTATGTGTACTCACTATCTTGAAAGTGGGGCCCTTTCAGAGGTGGCGTCAAATAAAGGTACATCTCTGTCTGGGAGAATGATTTTCCATCCGATTGGTCTGAGTGTCTTAAAAAAAGGGGTAAAATTTGATTTTAAAACCATATGTGGTATCATATGAAAGGATTCTGGCTAAGATAAGCCTGAATTTCAGAAAAAACTCGTGTTAAAAATCGGAAGCGGGTAACGTTTTTTAAAGAAACACGTTAAAAACACACATCGTCTATATGATTCTAAACTATTTTGAAAGAGATACTATGTAATTGCAATAAGTGATATGTATCAACTACTAACAATACTTCACACTAGTTTCCTTCCAACAGGGGCCGTCACTTACAAGCGAGTGCCCCCGATTGACACAATTCCACTGCTTTTATAGTTATTTTCCACCTAAATCTACCCTCTTTTACAAGAGTACGCTAACACGGCCATCCTGCATGGTGCCCGCCCCGGGCACCCCATAGTTTGGATAAATCACTGTGACAATAAACAGCAGTTAGTCGTGCGCCTAAATTATACTGTATCATAAAACAATCCCATAATAGAATTTTGCTCATTTTATCATTCTTCACACTGAAATAGCTCGACAACATGACCCAAATTAAAAGGAATATGCCGCACTTAGGAAACCCTAAAGGGACTATGCCACACTTAGGAAACCCTAAAGGGACTATACCACACTTAGGAAACCCTAAAGGGACTATGCAACACTTAGGAAACCTAAAGGGACTATGCAACACTTAGGAAACCTAAAGGGACTATGCCACACTTAGGAACCCAGACTCATAGCTCAACACAACTTGGCCTTAAAGAGCATTTCACTCACTTAAGCGTTCCAAGTTGTTAAAGTCGTCTCCCTCTTAAAGAGTATTTTTCTCCCTTAAGAGTACCAAGATCAACTTTGAGCCCACATGTCAACATTATAAAAATTGTAAAGTGTGGCTAACTTACTCTCAAAGCATTATGCACAGACCTGTATTTTCGCTCGGTCTAACCTGACACTTGCTTATTATTCATCCTTGATTCGATCCATTTTTCGAGTCCTTATGACACCACAATAAAATC
>JAATLQ010031499.1:0-58383 GCA_013421005.1 Heliconius erato x Heliconius himera
TGGTGTCAAGGTTAAGCGCGGCGTTGAGTTCTGCCACTCAACACGCAATGCCTCGAGAATTCGGCAGAAAGTGGGGAACGGAGTGTCTTAACACTAGGTTCCCTCTGCCTACTCTGCTGTGTGCGGAATACAGCGTGAAGCTGATTTATTTATTTATTTTATTATAGTTGTCAATCAATTCTGCTTATTAAATAATCATGTATTTTAAGCGGGCGAAGCCGTGGGCGGGCCGCTAGTTTATAATAAATCACTTGTATATCTTTTTTTAGAAATGAATAAACAATATTTGTATCGATAATTTTAATGTGTTAAAACGGAAACTTTCAGTTGGTCGTGGCACATTTGGGATGCCACGGTCAAAGAAAAGAACAGAAAAGTACTTTTATATGTTTTTTTTCTTGCATGTTGATATAATACGAAATCACAATAAGTATGTTATACTCATATGTATAATGCGATAAAAATTCAACGACTATTATGTATTTTGCTATTTGTCCTCCATAAATTTCTCAGACTTCTACTTCTAAAAGTCATATCGAGATCGTGGTTTTTAGGTACAAACATTTGTGGTATTTTGTAACTTAGAGAACAATCCAAGTTTCATCAAAATCCGTTTAGTATTTTTTTAATATATTTAGATATTTAAATATTTAAGCATTGACACAAGTAATGGGCTGGTACGTAGAGTCGGTTACAATTTGGTAAATTATTTTTAGCATCAGTACATGTAAATCCTTACCTCATCGTAGTTATCTAAATCGTTCATACACGTCTCTAAAGCACCTTCAGACGGTAGGCTTTTTGGAGGAGGCAACACAAGTAAATTGACATTCTGAAAATAGTTAATATGTAAATATAGTATGAAATTTTTAATAGTAATGTTGAAATTTTAATAGTAATGTTGAATTTCGACGTCAAATTTGATTAAGAAATAAGAGGGCATTTTACCATTAAATGCACTCAGACAACAAGTTATATTGAACACGATAGGGGCACGAATGCTAACATACTTTCTTACTAATCATACTTTGTAGAATTTTCAAGAAATAAATTAAAATATAGGTACAATGAGGCTAATTGTATATATTGCTGCTGCTTTTTTTCAGCTTCACGCTGTATCCCGCATGTATCAAGCTAGTCAGAGAGAGCCTAGTGTTAATTAAATTTGTATTTTAGTTTGTTATTTTAGTTAATTTATATCTATCTTGTAGACGTATTTTTGTTGTATATTACACCAAATCAATATCATAAATAATAATGTGCACTTGGAATATAGAAAGTTCAATCCAACGCTACCATTTGTCTAAATAGAATAGAGAAAAATGTATTATTATATAATTAGACCTCGATAGATTTGAACCTACAACTATTACTTTCAACCAAACATCTTACTATTTATAATTTATAATACCAACAAGGTTTTATAATAAAATTATAATTTCACTCACATTTTTGGCAGCTTCGCGTATAAGATCTGCATATCTTCCGCTGTTGACGTCAAACTTCGAAATATCAACTACAGCCGCTTTGTACGTATCCTGAGAAACAAAGACAATATTAAACATTACATTAAATTAAATTCTTTAAACTAAACTCTTTAATAAATATTTTATTCGTTTATAAATGGTTAATTAACTTAAGAACAAAGTATGTCAGTTTATTTGTGTGTTTTTATAAAGTGTGCCAATTTGTTCAGGCGTCTTCCGTATTTTGAGGATATAGGTAGAGATGACCTAATGATGCATGTTTTTGTTCTCCACAAATGACCATTTAGAGACATTACATGCTGAATTTTATCCAATTTTTTGAATAAAAAACATCTTTTTCCCGCTTCCATCATATAGCAGGGTGGACAGAGAATCTAGTTCCACTATTCACATGACTTCGAGATATTGTATTATTATTTTCCCTGACTACAGATCGAACCCACAACTATTGCTCTTAGAATCAGACGTTATGTCACTGTACTAAGGTGGCCGATATCACAAGGAAAGTGAAATTTAAATATATTATTATAATTAAATACAAATAATATTATTTGTTGGTAAACAAACGTGACCTATATAAGGGATTTCCTCTACCGAATATGATCGTACGTTCACCTTGCACGCAGTCACAGTGTGATCCATCTGTCTCTTTCTAACTTATGATAAATCTATTGCTGTCTCTTTTTAACATGTTCCCTTTATCTCGATGCAGAGATTTTTTTAAGTGTACATTTTGGGAGTACCAAAGTAGTCAATAGAATAGCCTAGTATAGTAGTATTAAGTCACATATAAGTAACTCCGTTCTATTCAATTTCTTGTTTTGTTTATATTATATTAAATACGCTACTTAACGCTGCACCATAAACACGTTCATATGGCATTTATAAACATTCCTCCATATGTATTTTATATCATAAACAAAATTCATTTTCAATGTCAAAATACCGGTAACCGGTTTCAATATGGAAGTTGAACATGCGATTTTCTTCTTAATTATCTTTTAAATGAGTTCATCTTATATATTAATTAATAACACTACACGGAAATAAATACCACTACCTTATTCGATATTACTATTCAATATTATTATTTACTGTAAACACGACAGTTATGGGTTCGATTCCCACTCGGGAGAATGATATATTATACTTATACAGCTTCACGCTGTATCCCGCACACTGCAGGGTAGGCAGAGGGAATCTAGTTTTAAGACACTCAGTTCTCCACTTTCTGCCGAATTCTGGAGGCATTGCGTGTTGAGTGGCAGAACTCAACGCCGCGCTTGTCATCGACACCAAAGCGAAGAAATGGAAATATAATTTTAACTAAATATTTCATCTCCTCGAGTGGGGATCGAACCCACAACCAGTCGGTTTCACGGTCTCAATTTGTCTTAATATAATAAATATTTTCATTTCCTCGCGCTGGTAACAAAACAAAGCGCGACGTGAGTTCTGTAACTCAATACCTCGAGAATTCAGCGGAAAGTGAGGAACGGAGTGTCTTAACACTATGTCCCTAGGTTCCTTCTGCCTACTCTGCTGCTGTGCGAGATAGGTGGGAATATTTGTACTGTAATATTAAATATACAAGTTTCTTTTGATTTACTTGTTATTCGAATTATTATTTAATTAAATAAATAATTGTTTTTTTTTTTTAATTTTAAATACTTTATATTTGTTGTTAATTATTTTAATTAGCTGGCAGGCAGCTGTTAGATCACTTAAGATGTATTTTAGTTACTTGATTTTTCACTGGTTTTGGGAGTAAGGAAGGCTTCTTTGTCCCTAAGAAAGTACAACAAGCAAGCACTAGGTTGCTCGAAAGAACGTCGCCGGTGGCGGCGGCTAGGGTGTACCCTACAGGACTCGAACCTGGGCTTGCGGGCGTGGATCGGACTGGGAGTAAGTTTAAGAGAAAAGTGTAGTGTTTATAAGCTTTCGTAATCCCGATCTAGACAGACAGCACATTGATCACTTGACAAGTATCGTAAGTATAAATAAAAGTAAACTTGATAATCTTTTGAAGCCGCACTGCACCAGCAGTCTGCGGCGTCTAATTGTAAACTAGTAAATATATAAATTATTATCATTTCTCCGCTTTCTCCGCTAGAAAATTAGGTCCCCAAACTCATTACAAAGTGTCTCCAAAAATTGTGAAAAATGGAGGAGTGTATTAACTATTACCATTATCACACTCTTATCCGGAAAGAATCGCGAAACTGTGTAATATTTTCAAATTTTATTTACCGTAATTAACTTTACGCTTAAATAAACTTTTTTTTTGTAAAAAATCTTGTGGATGAGAAATAGTGCTAGATAAATTTATGAATTCAGGCTCATGTTAAATTGTGAAACAAAACAAACAACTTCCAAATAGTAAACTACGCAAATTTTAGACTTATATGATTTATCATGGATGGCATTGTTAGAGCTGGGCTAAAATAAAATGGACATGGAATGGATGGACCACACGTGAAGCACCAGCAATTAAAAAAGTATCAAAAAAGTTAAATTATAAAAATATTTTTTTTAAAGGTAGAAATAAAAATAATACACTCATCGACGCATTTACGAATCTACCTTCAATATTTTCTTCTTCACTATATATTAGCAATATATCTTTGTTAAATTGTAAAAAATAAATATAGTAGGTACCTACTATATTTATTTTTTACAATAATCAACATAATATATTGACTAATTATTCTTAAAACAAAATATTATAATCAAAATTTATACAAAAACAAAACACAAATAAACAATTATAATAATAAAACATTAAAAAAAATACTCACAGATCCCAGCACACAGCAAACCCACAAAGAGAACAGCACATATATGGAAAAACCCATATTTCTATATTTCTATACAAATATATGAATAATAAAATATGTATTTATAAAAAGAAGTTAAACTCCGCAAACACGCGAGCGACCCACACCGCGGTAGCACCACGAATGACGGATCACGCATGACTTGTAAATTATAAATATAAAGTTATAACTTAGCAGCTAGCTAGCACTAGCAGGTAGCACCTACTACCAGGTAGTTTCTACGGAAAATTATTGCTACGATCATTAAGGAATTTAGTATCGTTTTTGGCTTTGTCTGTACTCTGTATGGCCTACGTGATGTATCTCAAATACGAGTAGGTAAGTAAGACAAGTAAATGTAAGATACCATACTATCACAGTGGTGTAGAGTCTGTAATCTGAATAAATGAAGCGATGGTTACGGGTTCAATATGATGTTGAAAATCATAAATGAAGAATATGATTTTAAGTTTATTTGAGTTGTTAGAAAGTAGAAAAAAAAATAAAAAAATAAAGTTATAACTAGTGATCTCTTAAAATTATTTACAAATTAATTTAAAATTTATAATCCACTCTTTGTTACTCAAGGCGAGGAGATGAAAATATTAAATAATTCATTCCCCCAGGCGGGAATCGTACCCACAACCGTCGCACTTACAGTCACACTTGTGCCACTGCGCCGTGAAATACGACTAGCATAGTCAACGCATTTGTCTTTGTCTGTATGGCGTACGTGCTATATTTCAAATTACACAAAACTATACCCCACTCATTGGACAAAGGAAAGATTTAAATTCTATACACAAAGACGGTTAAATTATTATGGTTGTGGTATCCGATCGAAAACATAGTAAACTAAATATATAGTTTCAATTATTTTTCCTGAACTAGTGCTACCTGTAGATGCTAGCTGCCAAATTTCATAACTCAATCGGAAGCACCTTATTAATTTTGATTTCCTTTATAGTCATAGTGTCGAAACACGCCTTTTTTGCTATATAAACGATCATATCTTTTTTTTAAGTAAATATAAAATATTAGAAATACGATCTTTTTCAGATATCTCCAAGCGTTCCTCAGATAAAAGCTCTTGACAGACAGACGGGCAGACAGACAACGTGATGATCTTAAAAGGTGCGGAATCCTAAAAAAAAACGTATAAATTTATATTTAATTGTCCATGTAGTTTTTTATTCACAAAATGTTGAATATATTTAGAAATTAATGATCATACTTAAATATTATATAATTAAGCATAATAGGTATTATGACAAGTTATTTTATCATATTATAATAATATAGTATTATAATAATAATATAGAAAAGTGTCGTGGTGCAGGGGCACAACCGTGTGCCTGTAACGCGGTTGTGGGTTCGATTCCCATTCAGGGGAATTAATTGATATTTATTAATAGTTCCATTTCTAAACTCTGATGTCATCGGTGAACTATAATAGTTGTTTTTACCTCCCAATAATTTACAAAATTAAAATTTAATTGTTATCAAATTAAATTAACAAAATTGGGGGAGAGAACCACTAATACTATATGTTGTTATCGAAGACTATTTAAAAAAAATAAGGACGCGGTTGAAAATTACAATAATTTTCTAGCCTTAAATATGCGGTGTTTTTTCTGCCTTCGCCATAAAGTGCGAAAGACGTAGGAAAACTAAAATTAATATAAAAAGGCTTCCTAATATTGATAAGAATAGTGCAAAACAAAAAGCTTATTATGTTTTATAAAGTATCTTTATGAATATGATATATTTATAGTTTTACGACCACTCCATATTACGTTGATAAGATATAAATACTCAATATTAAGCCAAAAACTGCACCCAAACAGTTTAAGTAATTCACACTCGAACAATACTATTATTGTTTTTTATATTTAGTGACGATTAAAGAAGTAAGAAATTTGTTAGAAGACAATAGGAAAATAGTTTTAGGGTCCTTAGAAGAAAAAAACGGAACCCTTATAGGATCACTTTGTTGTCCGTCTGTCAAAACGATTTATTACGAGATTGCGTAGATGTATCAAGCTAAACTTATTATCAAATGTTTAGATCTATAATCCTTTACAGCTCAGTAAAAACAAGCTTCAACGCAACTAAAGATTATTATCATATATTATTATGATAACTAGCATTTATTATTAGCTTAGCAAGAAGTGATAACGTGCACTATAATAAAATAAAAAATCGGAAAAATGAAAATTCACCTTTATATAACACACAACATAAAAACTGTTACAAATTGTATAATTGTTACAAAATGAGTGCATACCCTCGTAAATTTATTATTGTCAACTTTTACAAGTTGTACTTTCCGTTGACCTACAACCCTGAAATTGGTATGGAGCCCTAAAGGGGTGAATCCGACTCATACTCGACTAGTTTTTTTTTTAATATAATTTATTAAGATAGATAAGTAAGATTCGAGCTCTTAACTTGACAAAACTTAATTTTATTTCTTGTCTGTTAGTACATAATCTGTTATTTTTCCTATTTAGATATACATTTCCTTCATCATAACACTGCTTACGTCATATATGTTTTGCCGCCCTCGTTTCTGCCTTGCCAATAACAAAATATTATGACATACACACGTACTATAAACATTAGTTTTGCAAAACATGTACCAACGTATTTTTTTCAGCTTCACAATCTATCCCGCATACATAAGGATAGGAAGAGTTTACTTTTATAGTTTCTTAGAATTAAACACCGTATTAACATTAGGATTAATTTAATTCTATATCATTACTGTGTATGAAAAATCACTTCGTTTTCTTCTATTAACTTAATTTGCATGTGGCAGGACTGCATGTTGTACTTTTTATAATAACGCCGTCGGAAAAAAGTGTTTCCTGTTACTTAAATAGCAGTTATGTTAAACTTAAAACTTAGGTCAATATTGTAGGTATTAGACTTTTTCTCTTTTGGACATGACCTAAAGACTGTAAACTACATATGTACTTCTAAAAATATATATTTTATAGTAATGACTAGTTTATAGAATTCACACAGGAGTCAAGAGGTCCTTAACAGAATTATGTTATTTTATGACATTAACAACTTTTTTAGTTCCCCACTGTATCCCGAATATTGCAGGGTAAATAAAGAAACCCAAAATCAGGACACTCCGTTCTCAAAATTCCGCCAGAATTCGAGACAATGCCTCTCGTGTAATAGTTTTGTAATTTTCCTTGACTTTATCAAAAAAATATATCCAAATCATTAAATATACATTACCTAGACTAAAGTTATATAAAAAATATATTTTAAAACACAATGAAATAAGATATAATCAATAATAACACAATTACTAAGACAGAAAGGATTATTAAGATTATCGAAATAATTCGGACATGACAAGTTTTCCATTCATGTTGCTTGAGAACACGCATCGTGTTTGTGGACGCGGCGTGGTCGATACGTCGTGACCGATAAACTATCGGTGAAAGAATGTATCGGTATCGGTGTAATGTAAAGTTTATTTATATACAAAAATAAAAAATATGTTCATATATAACACCCTTTTTTTCTGACTAACTGACCAACTAGCTATTCGAGGGTAGGTTCTTAGTGAGATAAGAGAGATTTCTCTGGAAAAAACGAGATATATCAATTTAGGAATTTGCGGACGACTATAAATCATTCTATAAAAATGCTATATAGAGTATACCTATACATATATCCCATCGTATTAAGCTAAATAAAATCTAAGTTTAAGGGTAAAATCGACTTGTTGTGTAATCGACTTGTCGATATTTTCATTTCTTCTCTCGGCTGTCGCGGCAAAGCGCGGCATTGAGTTCCGCCACTAAACACGCAATGCCCCCAGAACTCGGCGGAAAGTGGGGAACGGAGTGTACTAACACCAGGTTCCCTCTGCCCACCCTGTTGTATGCGGGATACAGCGTGAAACTGATTTTTGATTCTTACCTGATAAAAATCATCGTTTCCTTTCCAGATATAACAAAATACCTTCAGGAAATGCTAATATCTATTTTTTTTGACTTCATGCTGTAACCCGCATATAGCAGTAGGCAGAGGCAACCTAGTGTCAAGACTCTCCAAGAGCGTGAAATAGAATACAGCGTAAAAATAAAAAATATTTAAAAAAAACAACTATAGACATTTTAATATATATTTTTTTTTAAGTTTTACTTTCAACACACTCCGTTCTCCACTTACCGAATTTTCAAGGCATTGCGTGTCGCTCGGCAGGCAGTTATGTCACTCAACATGAGTAACATAACTCCATGCCGCGCTTTTGTCTTGGTACCAGACAAAAGCGCGGCCCCCTAGCCGCCGCGTTACAGAGTGGCGCTTGAGCCCCTACGCCACAGCGTCCTCAATAAGTCAGTGGTCAAATAGAAATAATTGAGAGTCGTGTATGATACTATATGGCAAATTGTAAGTATCCAAGGTATCTCTAATCGCGAAGACAGTGGGTTACATCCAAGCAATTCACGTGATTTAATATAACCTATATAGCCTTCCTCGATGAAGAGTCTAAACAACTAAGTAAAAATATGTTTTAATTCGAACCAGTATTTCCTGAGATTAGCGCCTTCAACCAAACAAAAAATGCTTTTTACATCCAAATAATATCTAACCTTAGAGTATTTTGAAGGGCACTGATTACATATTCGATTAGATAATAAAATTGACTATCATCAGACGTGACAGCGCAACAGCGTGTTCGCATTAACACGTGCTTGGTGACGTATGTGCATACCAATACATCATATTTTATTATTTTTTTATAGGTAATATTCTATTATTTTAGCTTTACGTTGTAGATATCCCGCACATATCTCTGTCAGGGTAGACAGAGAACCTAGGTATCTCGTGTTAATACACTTCCATTCCACAATTTCTCAAGGTTTCACGTAAGTGTTGAGTTGAAAAAAAAAATTAAATATTCACTTTCCCGAGAGTCACGCCCACAGCCGTCCTGCTTACAGTCGTTTCATAGTTCATTTATTCCTACACCACAAAGGCCTCAATTTTGGACAATTAAAAAAAATGAATATGTTATGGCAAGCGTGTGAGTTTGAACGCGACAACGAAATGTCTATATTTTTGAACGGATAGCCCAGAACAGAGTGTCCTAAGTCTTGACACTATATATTATCTCTGTCTATCCTTTTTGCGGAATAAAGCGTGAAGCTAAAAAAAATATTAACCACTGCTTTCACCACCTAGCATCCTCCATTTTCAAATTTATGAGACAAAGACTATAACTGTTTATTTATTAAGACATGGGAACTTTTTATTTTAAGAATTTTAGTTATGTTTTTTCTGGTCTGATCTACACTAATATAATAAAGCGGAAGAGTTTGTTTGTTTGTTTGTTTACTTAAACGCTAAGATCCCACTAATAGATATTGAAACTTACGAGCGAAAGTTATTCCATCATCAAGGAAATTTTACGAAGATAAGCTTTGTTTTTCATAGCATGTAATTTGGGCGTATACGAATACTTTTCGATGCGGGCGAAGTTACGAGTGGGCCGCTAGTAATGTTTATAAAAATATGTATTTTGATATTAACATTATCAAGCGGGTCAATGCATAGTTTATGTTCTTTATAATAAATATTTTGTTTGTATCCTGATATAAAAAAAATATTTATCTGGCCTTTCGCGGCGCATGGGCACATAAGCGTGTAACTGTAAACGCTACATGTTGTGGGCTCAATCCCCAATCGAGGAAATAAATTATATAATATTTTCAATTCTTCGCTCTGATGTCGAGACAAATCGCGGGGTTGACTTCCGCCACCCAATACGCCTCCAGAATTAGGCTCCCTCTGCCTACCCAAGCAGGGTAATTAAAGATTTAATTGGTTAAAGAATAGTTAAACAATATAATGTTAATTCTAATGAACCATTGCGCTTGTTCTTTTTTTTTTTCTTATTTATTTTCTTTTATAATATTGTATTAAAAAATCCTAATTTAAATAAAAGTATAATTTTAAGTAAAATTAAAATTGACATATAAATGATTAAATAACAAAGTTGTAAATATTTTTATCAAGTCATTAGTGCATCGATAAAAAATCCATGCACTGTGTGAATGTTGGAAAGGTCAATAAATAATAAAATCTGTTATTAATATTGATTTAATATGTTACACAAATATTATTATTTTTATTTTATTTAAACAAATATGCGCTTAGTAACCTAGTAAGCCATGTTTTTTCAGATTTACGCTGTATCCCGTATATTAAGCAGAGGGGACTAGCGAACCTAGTGTTAAGACACTTCCATTCACCACTTTCCACCTAATTCTAGAGCCGTTGCGTAATGAGTAGGGGAACTCAACGCCGCATTTTACCACGTTACCAGAGCGAGGAAATAAATGTATTAAATCTTTCATTTCCTGGGGTGGGAATCAAACTCACAACCTGTCTCGTTTATAGTCGCACATTTGTGCTCCTGTGCTACGAAGTGGCCTGAAAGGCGTGTGTTTATTACAAGAAATGGATTGAATTAAGTGTTAAATTGGCCGATGATAATAGAATAAAATATACATATATACCTTGATACCTATGTATAAATTTTGGTAACATTAACTTCGCCAAGACGACCAGGATAGAAAGAAAATATATTTTTTTAATAAAAAAAAGGTTCTTTACAGTAAGAAATATCTGACTGTAAATGTTATCCACGTTAAGGTGGGAGATTATATTTAAATTATTTTAATTTTCTTGCTCTGGTTGACAAAGCGCGGCATTAAGTTCCGCAAACATGCAATTTTTCAGAAATTCGGCGTGCTATATGAATTATATGGGCTGCAGTATGGAATTATTTGTTTAGTTTATTTTTCAATTAAAAACTTTCATTATTATTAGAAACATCTACAATTAAGTAGACAACCCAAAAAATCTTTACGTCGATTTGTCACATCTCTATGTACCATGAAAATGGAAAATTCACTCTATAGGGAAAATTTATGACACACAGCACACACTAGCTATGCGGGAAACAGTGTGAAGCTGGTTTTTATTTTTAATTTAATAAATGAATTTTTGATTTAATAATTAAAAGTTGATTTAAAAGCGTACGCCATCTATCGATGGTTTTTGTATACAAACAAAAATTCATGTATTTTAATTATTTATCTAGTAGTCTATTTTTTATTAATTATATTGCTATGACAAAACGTGAAGCTAAAATTTCACGCTTCACCTTCAGCTTGCGGCATAGCCAAGGAGAACGGAACGCCAAACGCTACGGTACTGTCTACGATAATACAGCATGGTTGTGGAGTTGTGGCTACTCTAAAGTTAGGCTTCCTGATCTTGTTCACTCGGGAAGAAATTAATTAAAAGCAAGAAAAAAATTCAATCGACAGCTAATATCAGGGCCACCACTCGTCGACCATGTACCTCTTCCGCCACGTCCACTGTCATCAACCTCTTCATACACCCCTCCCGGGGGCCCTCGTGCTTTTTACGAGACCTTCTTCCAATAACACCGGCACTGCGTTCTCGAAGGTCAACCGAGGTCTACCCTGCCTCTCTCGCTACTAACTCTTGCTCAAACCACCTGAATACATTTAGTACATTTTTTTTTCATAAAAGGAAAAAAATGTTGCAAATCTCATTGTTCTGTGTTATGCAACAATAATATCTACTCTTGAATAATTAACATATTATATAGAACAATGACAATATTATAATAAATCGTGATTTTTTGTCTTTTGTCTTAAATCTATTTTATATGCTAATTTAGATAAACTTTAAATATGTTCTGTTGTTTTATGTAACTGTTTTATTAATATTTTTGTCTTATATTATTAATAGGGTTCCGTACCTTTTAAGAAAAAAAGGAACCCTTATAAGATCACATTGTTGTTTATCCGTTTGTCTGTTTCCAAGAACGCTTGGAAATATCGAGTTGTGATATAGACAGATTGTTGCTTCAAGCATAAGTAAAAATAGAATAATACCAGCACGAGCCTGGCTTGCCCACCAAGGATTCCGTATTAATATTAGAAGTATCGAGCTTTTTCTTGAATTCAAGCTTAGCCGAACCCTTTCATTTGATACCTCACTTGAACTAGCGGCTTTAACACAACATTTTGCCTATTTTAAAGGCTATTGACAGAAAGACAGACAGACAAGCAGACAGACAGACAGACAGACGGACGGACAACAAAGTGATCTTATATCTTTTTTCCTTAAAAAGTTACGTATTTGCCAATTTTCTAAAAGAATCACTGAAAATCGAATCCCCCTTGTACAGCATTAAGCTATAAAAAGCAAAATCAAAATAAATAAAAAACACAATCACTATTACAATTTATTAATAACATTCATATTTAACAAGTATATTAATCTATAATTTACACTTTAATACCAATAAGATTTGGCCGGCACTCGGTCTTCTTTGATACCCATCGACTCCATTATATCCATTTCAAATGTACACAATTTTGGTTGAAATGTAATCTAAAATAAAAGCATAAACAAATAATTACTATCTATTTATGTAATAAAATCATGAACACAGCATACTTTTTAACTATTCTAATGAAACATATATTTTTTTATGTCCATGTGGGAAAATTATCAGAGGCCAGTAATGGCGCAGGCGCACAAGAGGGCGGTTGTAAACGCAACAGGTTGTGAGTTCGATTTCCACTCAAGGAATTTAAATAATAAATATTTTAATTTTCTCGCTTTAGTCTTTGGCTAGTTATCAGAGTAACTAGCCAAAACTAGTAACCACGTGAAACTAAAAAATATATATGAAAATTTTGGAGTAATGCGATCGACGGATCAACGGTTGTTTATGGGTAGAGGACCTCAGTACGTATCCATTTTATCCCCATGTGTGTTAGCAGATTGTCAGTGGATCGACAGATATTTAAGAATATACGATTTTTTGGAAAAAATCGGATTCTTGAAAAAAATTGGCAAATACCGCCCAACTTGTGTGTCTGCGCTCGTGATTTTTTTTCCCGATTTAGCTCAATAGTAGTCGTTTTGTATAATATAATATTTCAAACTATTGGCTTGGTTAGTCTTATCTTGGAAATAACATGAAAAAAAAATTAAGTAACTTTTATTGTTTATTCTTTATATTTATTTAGTTTTAAGAGTAGATGGTATAAAAAATTTACTTGTGAAATATTCTTTCTAAGTGTGTGAAAATTAATATACCACCGCCCAAGCATTGGCCAACTCACGGCGTGTGCTGGGATAATTTTACAAGATAGAAATATTTGTACTTAAAGAAGTCTGATTATGGAAGACTGGTAAAAAATATCAATTATTTAAAAAATAACTATTTAAATGTAGTCAATTCTCGTAATAACGATAACTTTTTTTACTGTTTCATACTTAGAATACATTTTTTAATATGTTGTCATTGAGATGTTCCTATGAAATTTTTAGAGATTATTCTATGCTAATAGTAGTAGTAGAGTAGTGTAGTAGTGAAAAAAAAATCACGAGTATTTTTTTTGGCTACAGTCCTTGAAAGTTTTTGATAAAATTTAGCTTATTTAAAAAAAAAATGTTTCCCTGTTATTTCCAAGATTTAACAGCCAATAGTTTTAAAACTTTTTTAAATACGAACATGTCTTGTATTACTAGTTTAGTGTCCTATGTATGTTATCCATACTTCTTACATATCTAATAGTTATGTCTATGGAAAATATTTTTATGCATATTTTTCATATATTTTAATGAAATTATTCTGTGTATTTTTTTAATAATTCACCTTAGTAGCATCACCTGCCACCGTGTCTTTCTGTACATTTTCTACATACAATTCCTTGCTTTTGTAGTCCATTGTTTCTTCTGCTGACTTTGGTATAGGAATTATACGGCTACTGCTTTTTGATACGCGCACCTTACAAGTATTAAAATATCACAATTATATTAAAATATTTCATTTGAGGCCGTTACGCCACAGTGGGACAGCATCCCTTATATTTAGATACTGTTTATTTGTCCGGACTAGTAGAGAAGGCGCAGTGTTGAATAGTGGGATTCAGCGTAAAGTTAAATAAAAAATAAAAGAAACAACTGGTAAGTTTCTTGTTTTCATTTATCAGCAGAACTATTTTCAGAGTCAGCAACAGCTTCCTGTAGGACTGACTCTACTGATATAACTGACATCTTTCAACAAACAATTTAGGAGACAAATCATCATTGTTGTAATGGTCTAATCAAATAAATAACAAAATTAAATTGAAAGTTTTTATCAAAATACCTTATCACCCTCTTCGGTATATCTCCATTCTACCTCAGTAGGTTTCAATGTTTCAGGATCAACCAACTTGACTCCAGTAGTCACTAGTAAAGGTGCCTCAGATTGTATTAGTATACCCGGGAACTCCTTATCTTTACCCACCTAGAATAAAAAAAAATACAGTACAATACAAACAATTAAAATGAGAGTAAAATAAAGGCAGGAGTTCATGACTCCTAAGAAAAAAAAACTAACATCACTACAACTCAAGGATACACAATCAAAATTTGTGAAGGCATACATGTTTTACCTACAACCAACTACTCACTAGATAAGGAATACAGTCTAGAAAATGAAAAAAGAGTTGTGCTCTTATTTGATTTTATTAGATGTTCCAACTGTAGCCAAGGTACGTACTGATACGGATGTATTAAGATGCCTCAGTGCGATCTATAAAATCAGTATTAAACAATTAAATATAAATATTTCATAATTTGGCCAATATTTGCGACTAGGAATATTGGTTGGTCTGGACTAAAACATGCATGGAGTGGTTACGTAGTCACGCTTTATCCCTAGCGGGATAGTCAGAGAGAACAGAGCACCAAACGGTACTACGGTCTCTCCATACCTCTTCATACATGTCCTCAAGGAGGTCCTCATGCCTTTAGTAACCTTCCTCCAGTATGTTTAATAATGTATTTTCGATAGTCCACCGAGGTCTCCCCCTACCTCTATTACCACTCACTTTTCCATCATAAATCTTTTCTTCCATAACTTATCACTCATTCGTTCAACATGCCCGAACCAGCTGAGCATGTTCTTCTTCCTTCTCACCGAGACATCCTCGCTAGTACCTACCATTCTGTATAACTCTTTATAATGGTTTCAATCAGCTAAGCTGACTCCGCATGTCCTACGAAGGTATTGCATCTCCACGGCATTCATCTTTCTTTCATTCTTCTTCTGTAATATCCACATTTTGCTGCCGTATAACAGCGTCGTTACCAACACTGCATTGTGTATGACCAAACGCCCAACTGTGCTGATGTTTCGCCGTCTCATAAATGCAGCTAAGGCTCCGTTAACCCTGTTACCGGCAGCAATCCACCTTTCCACATCCATTTCATACTTTCCATCTCTACTGAACATACTATAAAATCAAATCAAATCAGCTTCACGCTGTATCCCGCACACAGCAGAGGAAATCTAGTGTTCCCCAGTTTCCACCGAGTTTGCTGTTCGCCTCGACACCAGAGCGAAGAAATGGAAATGTAAGTAAATATTTCACTTCCTCGAGTCAGGATCAAACCCACAACCAGTCAATTTTACAGTCACATTTTGTTTCGATCGAAGTATTTTACTCATATTTGAATTAATATTTTATTTTTATCTTTTTATTTATTTTTTTTAAATTCTATTATGTCATTGATAGTTCAATTGTCAATAGATTGTTTATTTATTTTTTTAAACTCTTAATGTACTGTATCATTTTTTTAATTTCTTTTATAAAAAAATGTAAATACTTACAGTTCTCAAATGAGTGTTAAGTCCATCAACAATAACCCAGTTCCTTTCTTGTATAACTTGGCTGACGATACCTTGCTTGCCTTTATCTTTTCCTGTTATGATTTCTACTCTGTCACCCCTTAATATAATATGTAAAAAACAGTTATATATTTTATTTCATATTAATATTAATTTTTATATCCATATTACAGACATACTATGTGCATAGGGTCTATACAGTTCCGTCTCTTAAAAGGCAAAATCTCGAGAATTGGGTGGAAAGTGGGATAGGGAGTGTCTTAACAATAAATTCCATCTGCCTACTATACGTGAGATACAATCAAGTTATAAAAAAATACAACCTAATAACTCTAAGTTCATAGAAGAAATGGTAATTAAAAATACAAAAGCAATACATACTTAAAAAAACTCCATTCGCCGATAGGTTCTACAAACACTTTTTTACGCTGTCTGCCTCGTTCATTTTGTCTTGCAAATTGCATGGTCCACGGTCTGTTGGATGTGAAGCGGAATTTCTTACGTGCTATTTGCGCGGCAGGATATTGAGGGTAACCTGATGGATTTTTCCAATAAACCTAATAATAAAATTAATAGGTTATGTTTTATTATTCACTATGAAAGTAAATAAAAAATAGAT
The DNA here is from genome assembly GCA_013421005.1 of Heliconius erato x Heliconius himera. Lineage (NCBI taxonomy): Eukaryota > Metazoa > Arthropoda > Insecta > Lepidoptera > Nymphalidae > Heliconius > Heliconius erato x Heliconius himera. Next base: position 16,690 of record JAATLQ010031499.1, read on the forward strand.
TAAACGCAAATACCTGTTCATAGCTGCGTTTTATATAAGATTCTGGTAAATTTGAATATTTAACAGTAAGTTCGCCCACTTTTTTACATAAATAATTATAGATCCTCATTTTCGTTCACATCAAAATAAAACCAATTTTATAATTTATTATGCAAAATTGACATCTACTTCTACATAGACCACAAAGTGAGAGATTACAATTTAGAAATATGATATCAATTAATATTATTCAATAAGATTATAAATACGTGTTAATATACAGCTAAGATATATATATTTTTAAATATAAAAACAACGCAAATTTAAAATTAATTAGAATTAAAATAGTAACTATATGGTATATGATATGATAAAATCTTTAATGAATTATTTAATGCTGGAGGTCACATGGATTCGATTAAATTTTGACATTCTTTCGTTACTTCAAAAACAACTAAACTACAGCCCCCTTATTTTACTTTCAAATTTTAAAGTATAATTAAAATATACCTAAAATTATGAACAAAATGTACATGAAAATGATTTTGTAATTATAGTTAATAAAAAACAGCATTGGTTAGTAAAATATAAGGCAATAATTGCACAAGATAGGTACCATAGACAATTGACGTAAATCAGCTGTCCGATACAATATGTTGTAGATGGCAGCACAGCATCACGTGAATTTTCATGGCGGTGTTGTAGGGCTGGCCCCGTATCGTCTTGTGATTTCACCAAATAATTGCTGTTTCCAATATTTAGTGTTAAACAGCATTAAATTTTAAACACCGGGTGAGTATTACTGAATATAATGTCTAATAGAACAGCCGAAATGGTTGTAAAATGTATTTGCGCGCGATTATAGATTGTCAAAATTTATGGCAAGGGTGTATATTAGGGTGGAAATAGGGTAATATTCTTAGATGAAACGGGACGGGCGCCAGGTAGTCTGACGGCTGAGTGGGCGCCGCTCGCCTGAACTCAGTATTGATTCACTGCATCGTACGTAAATTGCGAAAATAGCGTTAAAAATACAATACAGCTTCTAGCATCCATGAACGTAGGACTTAAAAAATCGATTATCCTGACAAGTCGTTCTGTTTTATTATTGTTAGACATGAAAAAGACGTGGTACCATCTCGATATTTTACTTTTAGCTATTTTTATGTATTGGAATATAATATAGTAGTTTAATTAATACATTTCTTCTATTTTTAGTGATCAAGATGAGTGAATATTGGCTAATCAGTGCCCCTGGCGACAAAACCTGCCAACAGACTTGGGACACCTTGAATAATGCCACTAAATCAGGCAGTCTCAGTGTTAACTATAAATTCCCTATACCTGACCTGAAGGTAAGTAAAATTTAACTAATTAATTTTAATAATAGTTATAATATTCATGTTTTAGGTAATCTTGTTAGATTACAATTAAAATTGTTAAGTAACTTACATTACTTTGACAACTTAAGATTTATCTTGTGATTATTATCCTATTAAACAAAGCCTGCATGTTCAACAGGAATTAAGAAAATATATTTATAATAATATTAGACAAGAATGATAATCAATTAAATTTATAATGTATACTTATATGAAAGAAAAACATTGAATGCTGTTTTCTTTTTTTTTCATATATCTATTCTAATGTTGATTAAATTATTTATAAATCTATATAAATATCTTTGCATTTTAAAAACAGAATTTAAACACTGACAATTGCGTTTTCCCCTTTACTTGAATTTTCTTTAACTTGAGAATAGTGAATATTAGCTCTAGGTTCCCTCTGCCTATCCTAATATATGATGTAGTAGTGTAAATAAAAACCTTCTTTTTCTTCTTTTTTCTTCTTCTTTTTCTTCTAAAGAATCTGTAATGGTAACCTATTGATTAATGCCATATTAATAATAAATCAACTAAATACATCAATAATTTAAATATAACATAAATAATTTAAATATAATCATTCCTTGAGTAAGAATCCATCTCCCAGCTACTGCATTTGCTGTCAGATGCTTTTTCATTGGTCTGTGAATTAAAATAGTTCACACTGTAACTCACACAGCAGTGTTGGCAGAGTGAACCTAGAAACCTAGTATTAATACACTCTGTTTCCATTAAGGCACTTCTGTTTCCCACATTCTGCTGAATAAAGGCCTAGCATATTCTATGTTTTATAATCTTTATCTTATTAATATTGTTTATTTTGCCTTCAGGTTGGTACATTGGATCAGTTGGTAGGATTGTCTGATGACCTTGGGAAACTTGATACTTTTGTCGAAGGTGTCACTAGGAAAGTAGCTCAGTATCTTGGTGAGGTAAGCAATTGCTCTTTATATTAAATTAACTAATTTATTTTATATATAGTTTTGTCAGAGTTCATGTTTTTTTTTAATTTATTTCTTTATTTCGGTAATGATATATTTATTAAGAAACATATCATAAACCTTTTGAATGTGGCATGATTTGATACCGCACATCATGTGTTCTCATCATACTATAGGATAGGAAATATCTGCTAATTTAAATAATATAAATAATAATTTAAAAAACAAACCATTTTTACACTTTCTGTAAATTTTAATGTGTTCATTTCAATGATAGTGGAATGTAACAAAATGTTATCATATGTTTTTTCCCTTTTTGAGATTTGAAGCTACTATTACAATTTGATACATTTTAACTACACCATAATTGTTAATCTAAACCTAGTATAAAATTTCCTTATTGTTCTGATGTATGATTCACTCACAAATATGTTTAAACTTATTACTAAAATGGATATTGTAAAATGTATTAACACTGTATTTTCTTGCTCTTAACAAGCACAAGACAAATCCTGGCATCGAATTTAACCACTGAAAACACACAATGTGTTGAGAATTGAACAGAAAAAATGGAAAACAGAGTGTCTTTATATTTGTTTTACTCTGCCTAAACTAAAAACCATCATAAATTTATTTAAAAAAATAACTATTTCTTTTTAGTTTTTCTTAGAGACCAAATTATATTATAATGTAAAATAAAGATTTAGGAGATCATAAATTTTCAGTTAACATCAACATCTGTTAGAAATTAGATAAATACTGTTCTATACTTGATTTACTATGATAGTAAATAATGTTTAAATGAACTATTTAATTTAATTTATTTAGTTTTTGGGTTATTTTGTTATATTCATTCAAAATTAGTACATTATTTCTATAATAAAGTTAATAAATTGACATATCATTAGTATACCTTTATTATAATTATATATCGCATATAACAGGATAGGAAGAGGTAATATAGTGATAAAACACTACACCCACAAACCGCCTTATTTTCGATACATTGCGTGTTGAGATTTGTGGAACTCAACTCTGCGATTTGTCTTGATAAAAATACTTCATTCCTCCGAATGGGAATCAAATTCACAACTGTCTCATTTAAAATCACTTTACTGATGCACTACGCTAATTTCTTTAAATTATTATTTTTCCAAAAAATTCAGGTATTAGAGGATCAACGTGACAAGCTGCACGAGAATCTAATGGCAAACAACAGTAAGTAACTTTTTCCACTTTTTTAAAAAAATGCATTCAATATGGCATTAAACATTTTTATATTTTTAAATATGAAAAATTATAATTATTAACTGTCACTAAAGCTATATACAATTTACTTTGTTTAGTGCCATTCACGCCGAATTATTTACGATCTAGACAAATACAATATGTACTAGACATTTAGTGTTAATATTTTGACTTTTGAGGCATATTTAAAATGCATGATACGTTCAGATTATAGACAGAATATATTACAGAACATATGCATGTTTGGGGAATCTTGATTTTGATTAGAAACAATAAAGCTATGGTTAATTAATGGAAAAGAGAATAATATTGCCAGCATGAGAACTAATTAAATATAGAAAATGATACCAATTTAGTTAAAAAAAAAAAAAAAAAGCACAGAGTAGTGCGAAAAATATTAGCATGACGATGGATTTTCGGTGGTCTCCAATTTCTTATTTTTTTCTTTTTTTATATATATATTTTTTTATGTTTTCAATTTTAGTTTATTTCTGAATTATCATTTATTTTTGCATGTTTCTTTTTATTTTATTTACTTTGAAAGATGTATTTGAAATATGTATTTATGGAATTTTCGGTCAATATTTCATTTGACGTACCATTATTTCAATATGTATTTTGTATTATTTGCAAATATACACGTATTGCACAATCAGTTTATTAAAAAATTGTATATACATATCTATAATTTGGTGTCAAGCATCACACATAACATTATTTTTCTTATACATTGTTACTTTAAATACACAACTAACTTCTATGTACTATAAATGAGTATTGTTTATAAAAATATAACCTCAACGAATCTTTATGAAAATATATATTCAAATTAACAATAGCAAAAAAGAAGTGTAGACGTTTTATAAATAAGTAAAGGTTCGTTAAATATAAATATTTTTTAAAGATTTGGCTTCAACAAGTTTTATTTAAGCTAAGAATGTTCAGGGGACAGTGTTAATTTGGTTTATTTTTAGATTCATCTATACAAGACTATTTGGAACCTTATTTATTTTAGCAATATTTTAAAGTATTTCACCAAATCCGTATTAGGAATGTATAAAAATTTCAAAATTAGCAAAAGTATCGCATTCGGATCAGTTTGAAATTTTTAAAGGTAATAATCGTTACATATATTTTATTTAATTTTCAATTTGAGTAAAAACTATCTATTGATAGATAGTTCTAAGCTATCTTTTCCAAAGGATTTCATAGGTTTTTTTTACTATTCGTATTATTTCTCATTTAAAATCCCAGACATCTGTGGAATAAAACACTGGAGTTACGTCATGTCATGCATATCACATTGAATCATAAAAAAATTTCTTAATGATATTTTAAAGCTTTTTTATTATATATTATTGTTCGTATTTATAATTTACTTAAAATTAAAATTTGCGTTTATATATAAGGCATATAATGTATTTACACTATACTTAGCTTCTTCTTTATTCACGGGCTGTATTTTATTGGTATTTAGATGATATTTACACTTAGATTGTGAATGTTAGTTTTGGAATTGCATTTCAGTGTCTGAAAAGTGGAAAAAAATTTGCGGAAGTGAGTAATTATTTGTATTGTATGTATTTGAAGTGTATTTTGTGATCGCTTACGTAATAGAGCTTGTAAGTTCTACGTTATAGGGTATATGGATATTCGCTATTTGTCTATTTATTTGGGCAATCATTTAATGGCGTATATTTAATTATTATGACCATTTTGCTTTTCAGCTTTTTACAGTTTATTTTACAGAACTTACATGGAATATTTAAGAATTTAGATCTTATTTAGAAATATTCAAATGTAATGTTTTAAGTTCACAGAAACTCTTGGTATATTTTATAAATCAATTTTTGAGTGGCTATATATAAAGATGTGAAGGAAAAATATTGAGAAATAGTTAAAGATTTCTTTTATTATAAGTAAAGATAAAAGTAATCTTTTATCTGACATTGAATTACGCAATATACTCGTAGTTACTAAGATGTAACGCTCGACGATGTATTAATAAATCTTTTGATCTTAAACGTTATGTTTACTATGTTATAGTGTGATCAATGCATGAAATGCGTCAATATTTCGCCGGAACTGCGATTATGTATACAGTATGTAAAATTGTTATATACCACGATATAAATATTTATTTGTAACAGTTGGAAGGAACTGCAGGATAATTTTAGATTATGCATTTACTGAAACAATGTTTTTCAATTACATTGATCTTTGTGTGTTTGTTTAGAAAACACAAACTTGTAATATATATAGGATCAATAGGAACTATTGCACCGGATTATAATTTGTAATAGTATAATAAATCATCGCAATCACTGCCTCACAAACATTCATAGCTTAGTCATACGAAGCTTACATATCGTCCATGCTTCTTGCTTCTTATTATTATTATATTAATTTGTAATTAAGTTTTAGTTTATTTCTTTTTATTATTTAATTTATATTTCTTCACTCCTTTCCTTTATTATAATCCTATATTTTTATTTAATCCTTAGTTCATTAAAGCGTTAGGCGTTAACGATAGGAAAGCGTAAAAATTGTAAAGTTTTGATGGATCATTTCGTACGTTACGATCTTATCTGCATACTTACAAGCAAGGATGAGCATTGAAATAACTTTATGGCCGCCATAAAACGGGATCAAATGAACGTGTAAGTTAAATAGTAAATAGGACAAAATATTTTGCAGAGTTGGTAGAGAACTCGCAAAATCGAAGTTCAAAAAGGCACGGCCAAAATAAAGTCGGCCAGATATTTAGTATGACTAAGTCAAAAATAAAGGAGGTTGCTAGATCAACCTGTTTGCCAACAAATCTGCCGAATCCAGGCATCGACTCTTACGCGGACCCCGGCGGGGGCGAGCCACCCCCCACGCCCACGTCGCCGGTCTGCGACTCGGCATACTCGGAGCACCACGGGTGCTGGCCGTGCGAACACCGGGAGCACTCGGAGTGCGACGCGCACCCCTCGCAACCGTCCAGCGGCCGCAGCTCGCCGCGCTGGGACGACGACGACGAGGACGACCACTCGACGCCGCACCACGTCCTGAATCAAGGTTCAGGGTCCAATCCTAACCACCTAATCCTCTGTCCTATTTGATCGGGATTTGAGGCTTTTGCAAGCTTACGTTGATGTTAACCTCAGTTCCATTACGAGTCTCAAATACTGTTCAAAACGCTTTTTAGATCTAAAAGGTCGTAATCAAGCTAATATGTACAAAACATAATTTATTTAGCGCTAGCGCTACCTGTGTGGTATATTCACTTTCATAAAAACAGTATCTCTATATCTCTTAACTTATGTTTTATTTTAATGTGAGGCAGTGGTTGCGTATACGATTCTGAGTTAGATTTTTTATATATTTTTTATAACAGGTGGCGCTAGATGCTTCATATATTTTGAAAGCGCCACCCTGAATTTTGACTTTTGATTTATATGTTTAAATTCTGTTCCTTTATCACAAAGTTATTATAAAGTTTAGGCTGACGCTATACGGCGTAAATATTTGGGTAATTCACCTAAAATTTATACGTCCTTTTTAACACACGTCACTCTGTAAATGTTGCTTTTGACGGCTACAATTAACTATAGTTTATGAGTACAAAATGCTATTCATTTTTTTTATTTTATTTTTTGTACTTATAAACGTAACTGTAGTAGAAATGTTATCATTCTGCAATCCCAATCCAATTGTTTTTATTTTGTACTATCGTAAATTTATTCTTTCATCATCATCGTCGTTATGGCACAAATATTCTTTTTTATTTTCTTTTTATGTTGCAAATTTTCAGTTCAGCTATAAGTTTATACGCTAGAATATTATTACTTCCCATATTTTTTTACTCAGATATCCATTAATCTATTGTGTCTAATAATATTCGACCTCGATAAAATGTATCTGACACTATTTTTAATGTGAGAAATATTCGACTTGTTTTATCGACATCTTTTTTTATGTACGCATAAATAAAAGTGATGAGAGTAATGAAATGACATTTTGTTTCGACAACTAGTACTATAAAAAAAAGTAGAAATCATCTTCAAGCGTTTCTTGCAAATATCAAGGATCAAGGAGAATTTAGTATAAATTTAGTCTCAATATTTTACTGATATTGTGTGTTGAGTTAATACCTAATTATATATTTTGGCTAACTATAACGAAATACAACCGGCCAATTCCGAGTAGGATTCGCGCACGAAGGGACATTATCTATAATAGCTCTAGAAAAATCACGTTTGTTGTATATTTGTTTTATTTCAATGTAATTATTTACTTTTAAAATGAATTTATTACTTAATATTCTATGAATATTTCAAGCGTCTATCTGTTACCGTTCAATATCTAGCAAAAACGAGCAAAAAAAAATATATTTGTTGGATGGGGGCCCCTAAAATATATCATTTTTTATTCTGTTTCATTAGCAGCTTGATGTTATAACGGCATCAGAAATACATTACCTGTTATAATTTCAACTATCACTGTTCATATTGTCAGATAACAGACAGACTGATGGACGCATAGTAGAGTCTTAGTAATACTATCCCGCTTACACTTTGGTTACGGAACTCTAAAAAAGAAAATATGCTTTTAAAATGAACCCTACCTACGACAATTGAGTGTCAAAGCACTCACACACCACAATGGCTTCTAATAAATAATCTAAAAATAATATAAAACTAAAACTGTAAGTTTATAATATATACTTAATTGTTCTTTTAAAATATTTGGATTTTTTAAATGTTGTATTTTATGTGTATTATTAATTTTATATAACTGTATGTTGATATTAGCTTAGTGAACGTCAATTGTTAGTTTATGTATGTGTGTATGTATAGATTTATGAAATTTGTGCATGGTTAAACAAAGTATGATGCATGCTTCTATGTACCAGATATGTTATCTGTCATTTTTTTTTAATTACCCGACTAAGTAACATAAAGCTTGCAGATTAAAAAGTTTTTAAAGAAAAAAAAATGTAAAAGATAATTTAAAAAAATAAATAACAGATAATGATTATAATATATTAGTGTAATGAGTTATAATGTCGTACAAATATTTAGTGTTATTACACACTTATGTATGTATTTAAATTGCATGATTTGTGCCTATATTAATTAGATAAGTAACTTTTTTATATTTTATTATACACGTTTTGTTTTAGCTTTTTTATTCTTTTGTTACTCTTTCAGCACTTACACAAAAATAAAATGTTAATTTCGCTACTTATACCACTTTTTCTTTCTACTGTCGTCACTCAAATTAAATAAAAATATTTTATTTTATATATTTTCGTCAACAAATAATTCAAATTAATATAATTTAAAAATTTCAATAATTTTCATACGTATATATATTTTCAAAATTGCTTGTTATTTGTTTCTTAGTCTTGTTTTAAACTATGAAATTTTTAGATGTTTTTTTTTTGTATTTAAATACGAATAATAAAATGCTTTAATTTCACGTTGCCTAAATCGATTTTGTAACAAGAATAGTAACTTATTATTAGCTATCTTAGATGACTTAAAGATTAAATTGAATATTAAAAGTATTTCACTAATGACAAATCAACGTTAAATTAAATCTAAATAAAGTATTTAAAAAGTATATATTTTATTTATAAAGTAACATTGGTATTCATATAATATAATTCTTCATCAATAAAAGTCAAATAAGTATATATTTAACGAAATTGTATGGTATTCCAGGCGATCTGCCCACGTATCTGACTCGTTTCCAATGGGATATGGCCAAATATCCCATAAAGCAGAGCCTTCGCAACATCGCCGATATTATCAGCAAACAGGTATGTTAATATTATAAATATGTTAGTAAAAGTTTTTCTTAGCAAAGAAACGTATGGTATTCATGGTATGGTTTGCCCAGTACGCACTCTAATATTAATTTGTGTAGGCGTGTAAATAAAGTGTTAGTAATTATTATTTATTGTATTATATTTTATAGATACTTAAAATATAATTGTCTTTTTCATTCAGTACCTACTATAATATTTAATGTTGATATTTTTATTTGGATTAATTAGAAATTTTAAAATACGAATTTAAGATATAAGTACAATAATTTATTTATTAAATGATTAAAAATGATATTTTTTATTTTTTTGTAACACTCATCGTTTTTTGAAGCTGTCTCATAATTTTGTCTATTTGAGATATACTGCAATTTATCAAATTAGCCTCTTATTACTACTTACTTAACTCAAAGCAGAGCGCCGTTTTTACTCTAGTGGCATGCTGTCATCTGTCACTCAGAAGTCTTCAAAACTCACAATTAGAAATGTTTGATATTAAAGAATCATCAAATCAAAATCAAATCTTTTACAATTTATGCTTCAACAAAAGTCGTCATTTATTTTATTGTCAATTCACTGTCAGTCACTTCAACAAGGCCGCTATTTCTAATTCTGCTTATATTATTTCTCTACTTTTATATAACTACCTTATATCTGTTTATTTCTCTAATAATAGTAAATACATCTTCTATTATACAATTTTTATAGTGTAAACGTGAATTGTGAGATCTAAAATGCTTATTTAAAATGTTATTAAACCTAACGGTATTCTTTTGTTAGATATTGTGTACATATACTTAAATAAATATTGTAATATTATTTTAAAACCAGGTGGGTCAGATCGACGCCGACTTGAAAGTGAAATCATCAGCTTACAACTCTCTCAAGGGGAACTTACAAAATTTAGAGAAGAAACAAACGTGAGTATTTATTTATATGTTCGTTGTAATTTGCATGGATTTTTTAGAGAATTGAATCTTCGTGATTTTTTTTTATTTGTGAATTGTTTTAAGCCAGATTGGTGTATCGTTAAATAGATTAACAAATTATTTTGGAATATTACTAAGACATTTATTGTACAGAAAATAAATAGGTGAATTTTAATCGCGTTTTTTTTTCAATTCCAGCGGAAGTCTTCTAACTCGCAACTTGGCGGACTTAGTGAAAAAGGAGCATTTCATTCTGGACAGCGAATATTTGACCACTCTTCTCGTCATTGTGCCTAAGTGAGAATATGTTATTGCTTGTTTTTTATTTAACTTTGTACTTCTATTTCCATTTTTACAAAGTGCAAGTGTCAGCACCACTTTAAATGAAACCATAGTTTTAACTACTTCATAAAAACATTTTTTTTTTCCAAAAATTAAAAAGTCATCTTTCAAAAAAATTAAATAATAAAATTGTCACGCACACATAAACCTATCAAAGGGAAACCGCCGCATACGCCTCATTCCGAAATCGAGTCGAAGGCGGCGGCAAAGTTCAAAATTGTTTAACCTTTAGTAGTATAACTGCGTCACACGAAACACAGGCAAGGATAAACATCGTGAAATGAAAAAAAGTCCTACGTCTAAACTGTTGAGTTATCTAGATTAATTTTATTTAGGTACGGGTTTGAAGTATTTTACCCTATATGCTGTTTCCGTAAAAGGAATGCTGCCTCTTCCACCCTGTATATCTGTATTCATATATCAGGACAGGTAGAGTGGAAAAGCTAGGGACTAGGTGTTTCCACTTTGCGAACTTATGTTTGTGTCTTGAGTGTCAGAACACTGCGTCTTATATATCAGAGTGGGAAAATTAAAATAATTGAAACATAATAATTCTGTAATCTCCAATAGGAGATTTTGATTTTAGGTTTTTTCTTAACTCCGCATCCCTAGTGGAGTAGTCAGAGAGAACGGAGTGGCAAACGTCACGTTTCGCTGCCGTATAACAGCGTCGGTACCATCACTGCATTGTGTACGGCCAAGCGCGCAGCTGTGCTGACGTATGATAACAAAAAGGTTTTTTGTTGAAACACAGGTCGATGTTCAACGACTGGAACGCCAACTACGAGAAGATAACAAACATGATAGTGCCGCGCTCCACGCAGCTCATACACCAGGACAACGACTACGGACTCTTCACCGTCACGCTCTTCAAGAAGGTACGCTCAACGGATTAGCACTCGAGGAGATACATGCTTGTATCTTTGCCAAGTTATTTGGTCGGGGTGTTTTTTTAATTTTAAGTTTTGCTAAATGATATATGGACTTTGGTCTAATAAGGTCTATTTAGAGAGACAATTAAAAAACTGTTGGCGGTACTTTAATATAGTAATTATGTCAGCTGATAGTGTATGTATACCACCACGTATGTTCATGGACCACTGCAAAGTGTTCCAGACTTCGGATTGCTAAAAATAAGTGAAGTTATTTTTAAAATACATTTATGTTTAATTTGTTTCCAGGTAGTGGACGAGTTCAAGCTGCACGCGCGCGAACGTAAGTTCATAGTCCGCGAGTTTTCATACAACGAGGCCGACCTGGCCGCCGGCAAGAACGAAATTACCAAGCTCGTTACTGATAAGAAGAAACAGTTTGTGAGTTTGTTTTTAATTCATACCTTTTTTTGTGGTTTCACGATAATAGGGAAGGCGGAGAGAACCTGGCAACCTAGAACGCTGCGTTTGCCTCGTTACTAGAACAAGGAAATGAAAACCTTAAATATTTCGTTTCCATGTGAATGAAACCCACAACTTTTACATTTACAGTCGTTTATGCACGCTGGTGCTTCTACGCCACGATGGCTTCAAACGGACTTTTTTTATATAATATATTTTTTGTAATTGCAGGGTCCTCTAGTGCGGTGGTTGAAGGTGAACTTCTCCGAGTGTTTCTGCGCTTGGATACATGTTAAGGCGTTAAGAGTTTTTGTGGAATCCGTTTTGAGGTTAGTTATTTTATTATCTATCTATACATGTAATAGAAATGTAATTAATCATTGTCTGTATCCCCAGGTACGGGCTGCCGGTGAACTTCCAGGCGGCGGTGCTGGTGCCGGCGCGCAAGGGCGCCAAGCGCCTGCGCGACGCGCTGCAGCAGCTCTACGCGCACCTCGACCACTCCGCGCACCACCACGGGCACGCCGCGCAGGACGTGCGTATCGTTGAGCTTTGCTATTCTACATCAATACAAGTACTTCTTAAAATTGTTACTGGAAAAAAAACTCCAGTAATTTTCTCCCACTTGAAACCCTATTTACTATTAAAGTATATTGACCAAAAATTCGCATTCCTTCAAAAGTCGGATTTAAAAAAAATGCAAATTTTCAAATATAAACAAATAATATAAAATATCTGCTAAACCAATAAAATCGTCGTAAACCGCTGATCCGTCGATCGCGTTACACCTGTGTAAATGCCAAGCTGAGCTTTTTATTAGTGTGAGTATTCATATATAGTGTAGGTGTGACATCACAGTTTGTATTGGTTATTGACAACCCACCTGCACCTCTTGAACTGATAGCAGCGTCGCATATATTCATTATTAATACATTGTTTTTGTGTTCGATTTTCGTATTTTTTTTTTGAAGAAAGGAAATATATATGTGACCAAACAGTAAAAACAAATGGGAGAACGCTGCAGTCATCTTGATGATATAACAGAATAATTAATTAATAGCCCCAACGTTATCTTAAACGAGTGTGAAAATTATGATAATGCAATATCCAATGCAGAAAAATTGATACTTTTTTTATTGTTTATATTAGCAAAATTATTTTTTTAAAAAATCTGACTCTACTTTTGAGACACTCACACAAATGCAAAGCTAAGCCTCGTAGACCTGTATACTGCATATACATGCTTTCATACAATCTTTATGAGAAGTTTAATAAATTATCTATTTTTAATTATTTTATTTTGACAGACCGCGGAGTTGGCGGGCCTCGGCTTCGGGCAGTCGGAGTACTTCCCGTACGTGTTCTACAAGATCAACATCGAGATGGTCGACATTAAGGCTTCTTAAATGTTCTACACTTTAGTGATGATATTTATAGGTGATTGCTTATTTTTTTGTTTGTATGTGTGTAAATTGAGGTCGTCGTGGCGCAGTGGCAGAAGCGTGTCACAGTAAACACGACTATTGTCGATTCGAAACCCGTTCGATTCGGTATGAATTATAGGCAAGTAGTTATTTAAGGCAACAAGGCAAATCGCCCCGTTGAGTTCCGACATTCAACAAACAATGTCTCGGAAATTCAGCAGCGTGTGAGGAACAGAGCACTTGCACTAGGATCCCTCTGTCAGCTATATTGTTATTATTATTACTTTATATATATATACACCACAACATTTTGAATAGACATCTATATTAACTTATAAAAAAAAACGCACTAAAGGCGGTCTTATGGCTAAGTGGCCATCTCTTCCAGAACGCTTCATTATATGGGTACGCTAAAATAGATCCACGGTTCCTATGTATAAACAGACTCGTTAAAATATAAAGTTTACGAAAGAACGGAATAAATATTTATCTTGTTCTTTATAATAAAATTTCAGATTTATACTATATATGCTTATTTTTTTTTCCCGCAAACCTAACGTCTTTTGACATGTCCGTTTATACATACGTAGGGACCATCGAGAATTCAAAATCTAAAAATTAGTTAAGACACTCCGTTCCTCATTTTCAACCGAAATCTGGAGGCATTGCGAGTTGAGTGGTGGAACTCAAAAGAAGAGTTAAAAAATGTAAATATAATAAATAAATCATCGCGTGGATACAACGTGAAGCTAAAAAAATATTTGAATTTTTTTTAGCTTCACGCTATCTATCCACAATGGCAACATGGGAACCTAGAATTAAGACACTCCGTTCCCCACTTTCCGTCAAATTTCGACGAGGGAGAAAATGAATGTATTAAATATTTCATTCCCCCCGAATGGGTATTGAACCCACAACCGTTGCGTATAGAGTCACTATCACACGCTTGTGACCCTGCACCATTAAGGCCTCAATATTATTCTGCCTTATAAATAATTTACTAAATTAATAAATACTAAGTATATTTTTTCCAGATATCGTTACCGGTCAAGCTGCTGTGTTGTCAAGCTACCAATAGTTACAAACTTCAACCATTTTGGTTATTCTATACTATAATATTCTTGTTTCTAGAATTTCTATGTACAGATTATATATAACATTGAATTTGTGTTATTTGAAAAAAATGAAATGTTGCCGCTGTATTTATTTATATTATATATAAAATTAAATGGAAATAAATAAATTATTTATATAAATAACACTATATTGTATATCACATTATATTATTATGAGCTTCGGATGATTCCGTCAAAAGGAATATATATATTTTTTGTTTGAAACGCAACAATTATTTTCAGTATTAAAGTTGCGATAGTTAGTTTTCTTTGAAAATATAATTGTTCAATAGATTATTAAATTATATTGGAGTAATGCAAGCTATGTAAATAAACATTCCTCATTATAACTTGTGTAGTACATAATAAATATTATTCAAGTTACTGTTTGTTTGTTGTTTTATTTGTTCAATGGTCATTATAATGTTAATGCGAAGATTGTGTTGTTTTTTTTTTTTATTTTAGTAAATGAACCACTCCATGTACATTACCTGTCAGTGCCTTGGCCTGCTCTTTTGCATCTTTACTTTTTGGTGATTTTGACTTATTGATTAATATTTATTAAGCCTAACTCATTCACAAAGTAATTTAATTTTGATTGCAAAGTAAGATTTTTTAGTGAGGGCGTGGGGAGCCCTCATTGAAAAAAAGGAGATTACTTAGAGATAGTTGTTGTTTAAGCAAGGCCAAATGTGGCATTTTGTTCAGACACTCAAAACTCAATGTTTCGAATATTGGTAATGCAAGTGCTTTGACACTAAGTAGCTCTTGTCTTCCTCAAAAACGCCTGAAACTACTAAAGACAATTTTTAGTTTGATGCATTGTGACACAATAAGATTGTCTGTCTGTAAATGCATTGGTTGTGCGTTTAAATCCCCTTAAAGTAGACTTTAATTTTGAAAAGTGACATGAGACATGATATCCACTCAGATCATTGGACTTTTATAAACAACTAAGAATTAAAACTAAACTAAACTAGCTTCACGCATTATTCCTAGCGGGGTAGTCAGAGAGAACGGAGCGTCAAACGCGTCTCTACATACCTCTTTCGCCTCGTCCACTGTCATTAACCTCTTCATACATGGCTTCCGGAGGGTCCTCATTCTCTTTACGTGACCTTCTTCCAGTATCTTTGATACTGTGTGTGAGGTCACCCGAGGTCCCCCCAAACCTCTCTTACCACTCACTTTTCTATCATAAATCTTTTTTCTCATTCTTTCATCACTTATTAATTCGACATGCCCAAACCAGCTGAGCACGTTCTTCTTCATTCTCACCGTGACATCCTCGCTAGTACCTGCCATTCTGTGTACCTCTTCATTGCGCATTCGATCAGCTAAGCTGACTCCGCATATCCTACAAAGAGATCGCATCTCCACGACATTTCTCACGACATCACGTTTCGCTGCCGTATAACAGTGTTAGTACCAAAACTGCATTGTGTACGGCCAAACGCGCAGCTGTGCTGACGTTTCGCCGTCTCATCAACGCAGCTAAGGCTCCGTTAACCTTGTTACCGGCAGCAATATGCCTTTCCCCATCCATCTCGTATCTTCCATCTCTACTGAACATACTTCCGCGGTATACCACTTCATTCACTTGTTCTAATATCTTACTGTTTAACTTTACACTGATCTTGCATTATCCTTTCTTCATCTCGTTCAAAAACCAGAACCTTTGTCTTATTTTTATTCAAGCTTTGACCATTATTTTCACACCCTTCTTTCAGAGTGGTGACTAATGCCTGAAACTTACATTCTGATGATGCAATGAGGACTGCATCATCTGCGTCCAAATATAAATTGAACAACCAAGTTGACATGGCGCAACCTTGTTTAATCCCCGAGTGGATGTCACCCGAGGGCGACATGCCAGCTCCTACTCGCACAATCGCTGAGTGATCTCTGTAAAGAGACACTAGGATTATAAATCCTTGGCACTGTTTATTGTGGTGAATTCACAGAACACCAAGTAGTTCTCTTTCATAAAACAAAATAAGATTTGATTTCACCAATGTATTAGGATTTAGTATGATATGTATGTTTATTTATACCACCCACTCTATATTATCACATAAATTTCCTAACCCAAAGGTTGTCTGGTAGAAATAGCTTATTAACAATAAGACCGCTTTTTGTGTGTCAATTGCTTTTTTTTGTCTTTTGTTTTTTCTAATAAGGATATTGAATTATGCGTATTAAAGTATTTTGAACCCAACAGTATTGTGCATTTTTCATGAATATAACTATAAGTATTGACTAGACATTTATTAATTTACACAATTTAGGAGGTTGTAGTTATAGGGATTTAAAAAGGCTACATAAATATTAAATTACATTTTATTTCTTATGTTTAGGAATGCTTAAAAAACATAAACAAATTGACCTTATTGAAAAGGACCCAAAGATACTTTATTTTCATTATCAAATTTACCTTAGTTAGTAGTAAATTTCAATAAATACTTCCAAGTTTACGTATATTTATTTGATGTTAACTTAGTCTTTCCATTCATCATTTTCTTCAGAGTTATTTTCAGGTTCTAACATTTTATCCAATAATGAGTTGCCGCCTTCATCCAATCTCTTGAAAAGTGAAGTTAAAAGCTTTTTATTTAAATGATCTGTTTGAGTTATTTCACGTATTGTTTGTTCTTGTGTTTGTACTGTTTTATTTTGCACATTTTCTTCTGGAGCGGGCATTGTTAAATAAAATAAAATTTAACGTTCTTTATTTACTGTGACTCGTGTCTCTTATCGCTTTATGTCAAATTGTGATTCATAAATATAAGCCATTTTTTGAAAGAGAGACCTTCAATACCCACTTTCTCTTATATTTGGCTGCCTTTTTAATTTAGTGGACTATTCACTAGAAGTCAAATTCAATATCAATGTCAAGTGTCACTGTCAATTGTGAAGTTACCCTGATATCTCTATTTTATTAAAAATATTGTTTTTATATATAAGCCAAATAATATCCCAGAACAAAATAAATTATTTTTATATAATTATTTTCTTATCTTTTTAAGAGGCTGGTCGTGGCGCAGCGGCACGAGGTGTGTCTGCAAAGCCGACTGGTTGTGGGTTCGATCCCCACTCGAGAAGATGAAATATTTACTTAAATTTATATTTCCATTTCTTCGCTCTGGTGTCGAGGTTAAGCGTGGCGTTGAGTTCTGCCACCCAACACGCAATGCCTCCAGAATTCGGCAGAAAGTGGGGAAAGAAGTGTCTTAACACTAGGTTCCCACTGCCCACCCTGCTGTGTGCGAGATACAGCGTGAAGCTAAAAAAAAAATCTTTTTAATAATGTTGCTTATTGATAAAATGAATCAATTTAATTTTATTAAAAATAATTACTCACAAAAAATTTTCATTTAAAACATAAAACATTTTGTTATCTGAATTCATAACTTTTTTGCTGCTGTCCTCCCGTCGAGAACGAACGTCGTCGTCCTTCCGACCAGCGACATTTTAGTCGGCTGGTATATACAATTTGACCAAAAAATCTCAGAAAAGTTAGTATTTGTGTCTGTTTATTATAATGTAATTATTTATAGTGTTAAAAGGCGTAAGTTTTAAATAAATTACTACCATTATGTCACCTATTTGCTGTTCAATGTACAGTTGAGAATTGAAGTCTTACATAACTTTGATACATAACCTGCATTTTATCATCTGAGTGTTTTATTATCGTATATTTACGTATATACTGCTTTATTTTCATTGTAATATCCATTTACTATATATAATTGTACAACAGTTTCCATGTCATGTCGAATGTTAAAACAAAAAAAAGAGAAAACTATACCTACTAAAATATTTCCAACATCTACAAAAAAAGAAGAATAATTAGCAAACAAGTTCAGAGTTCATTTAATGTCATAATTTAATTAAATATCTTCAAAACTACTCTTTTGCGACGTTCGATTCACACTCAAAGGAAATAATTAAATTCATTTACCCACTCTGGAAATACAAAATTTTTCTCATATACGGAATAATGCATACACGTTAACATTAATCTTTACTTTACTTTATTTAATATTATAAATTACAGAAACAATCAAAATGTTGGGTCGTTTTGCACCTGGAGTCGCCCAGGTGACCATCATGGTCAACCAGCAGCAGAGCCGCAACATGGCCACTCTGAAAGCCATTTCAATCCGTTTGAAGTCTGTCAAGAATATTCAAAAGATCACCCAATCTATGAAAATGGTGTCAGCTGCTAAGTATGTTTATAATTATATTTGATATTTAAAAATATAAAGATTTAGCAAGTAAGTTATTAAAGCAGGCTATCTTAATATTATGTTTAATACTTAGGTACTAATAAAGTCACTTTATGCTTTTTCCTGCATAACCCCATGCATTTACAGTCAACACACAAAAAATTAAGAAAAATCAC
Organism: Heliconius erato x Heliconius himera; assembly: GCA_013421005.1. Classification (NCBI taxonomy): domain Eukaryota; kingdom Metazoa; phylum Arthropoda; class Insecta; order Lepidoptera; family Nymphalidae; genus Heliconius; species Heliconius erato x Heliconius himera. Next base: position 35,610 of record JAATLQ010031499.1, read on the forward strand.
TTTTTTAAGAACATAATTATTATTTTAATAAATTTATAATTTTGAAAAAAAAAACCATTTCAAATTTTTTAAAGTATCATTGTCTTGTTAAAAAATCAGCTTCACGCTGTATCCTGCACACCGCAGAGTAGGCAGAGGGAACCTAATGTTAAGACACTATTCTCCATTTTCTGCCGAGTTCTGGATACATTGCGTGTTGAGTGGCAGAACTCAACACCACACTTAGCCTCGACACCAGAGCGAAGAAATGGAAATATAAAATCTAAGTAAATATTTCATCTCCTTGAGTGGGGATCGAACCCACAACCAGTTGGTTTTACAGTCACACTTTGTTCCGCTGTGCCACGACTGGCCTTTTTTCAATCTGGTTAATAAGGAAATATTTAAAAAAATATATCAATATATTAGTGCCAGGTGCTAGGCTTGATGAAAATCTCTTGCAGACTATTATTCTAGACATAACTTTTGTTGAAACCCAGAACAGATTAAATAAAACAAAAACACATTGAGTGGCAGAACCCAATGCTGCTTTAAACATATAATAATAAAATATATTTTTTTAAATAGGTATACTCGTGCTGAGCGTGATTTGAAAGCTGCCCGTCCCTATGGCGAGGGTGCTGTGCAGTTTTATGAGAAGGCAGAGGTAAGAGCCCTAATTATATGAATAGTAACTCAGGTAATAATCTAGACAGCGCGGTGTTTAGTTCCGCCACTCAACATGCAATGTCTCGAAAAATGGGTGGTGTGTGGGAATTGATCTTCTAGAGTCTAGATGTCTAGGATTTAGATATTTGATTTTCTCTGTCTATCCTGCTATATATAGAATACAGTGTGAAGGAAACTAAAATAAAAATTATCTGAAGTGAGGATGTTACACTGTATACAATTAATTTTCAGAAAATTTTCAGATTATGAGGAAAGCAGAGGGAACATGGAAACCTAGTGTAGTGTTAAGACACTCCATTCTCCATTAAGATGCTTCTGTTTCTTACTTTTCCCCGAATTCTTGAGTTGTGTTGAGTGACAGCCTTGTCTCACTTGCCAGAGTGAGAAAATGAAAGCCTCTATAATAGTTAAAGTACTTATTTTGTTAATATTAGTATATTTGTTATTATTTCAGGTTGCTGTCCCCGAGGATGAGCCAGCGCAGCTGTATATCGCCATGACTTCAGACAGAGGTAGTTAAAAGTGCGAAATTAAATATCGCAGGTATCATCATCATCATCAGATGTCATCATCAGTATTACAGATAGCAGAGTAGGCAGAAGGAACCCAGGATCCTAGTGTTAAGACACTCAGCTCCTATTAAGATACACTTCATTTCCCATTTTCCTCCGCAATATCGAAGCATTGCGTGTTGAATGGTGAAACAACGCCGCGCTTTGGCTCAGTACCATAGGAAAGAAATTGAAATATTATATATTTCATTCTCCCTAGTGGAAATCGAACCCACAATATTGATGTTTCCAGTTGTACGCTTGTGCCCCGGCGCCACGACTGGCCTCAAAATAATATGTATATGTATCAACTGATGATAATAAAGCATTCACCCCCAGGTCTCTGCGGCGCTGTGCACACGGGCGTGTCCAAGGTGATCCGCAACCGCCTCAACGAGCCCGGAGCGGAGAACATCAAGGTCATCTGCGTCGGGGACAAGTCGCGCGGCATCCTGCAGCGCTTGTACGCCAAGCACATTATTAGTGTCGCCAATGAGGTTGGGTCGCTTTAAACTGTTTATTTCATTGTAGGGTACATATAAATCATTTTATAATTCCTTTTTGTCTATCTGTCTTATAGTTGTTGTTATTAAGTGGACCGTTTATTCTGAAAGTGGCGTAGTGCGTGACGGTTGTGGGTTTGATTCCTACCCGGGGGAATTATTATTTTATATTTTCACTTTCTCGCTCGATTAGTAGGCGTATTAGGCTCCGTGTTAAGTTTTGCCACTCAACACGTAATGCTCCTAAGATTGTAGTGAAAAGAGTGTCGTAACACTAGGTTCCCTCTGCATCCTGCGATATGCGATGCTTATATGCGATATACTATGTGAATCAAATATATATGTATATTTTCTTTTATTTTACAGATTGGTCGTCTCCCCCCGACTTTCTTAGACGCTGCTAAATTGGCAAACGCCATTATGACTTCTGGTTACGATTTCGGATCTGGCAAGATCATTTATAACAAGTTCAAATCTGTGGTGTCTTATGCTCAGTCTGATTTGCCTTTGTTCAGTAAGAAGGCTATTGAGGTAATGTATATTAATGTAATGTTAAATAATTATCATTTTCTTTCTGGCATTAATCCCGTCTTTTGCCTGGGTCTGCCTTCCTACTTAACCTACTCCACTTTGCACGATCTTTAGCATCCTCGGTGGTTAGACCAATGTTAAATAATTATATACATAGCTTTAAGATTTTTTTATAGATTTATATTTTAAAATTGTGATCTTGTTAATTTATATTGGAGAAATTGGATATAATAATGTGTAGATTTTATATGAATACTTATTTATATTTTAAACCCATTGTTTAGATAAAAAAGATAAACAATTAATTACGATTTCATAACAATTTCAGTCAGCACCAAAGCTAGCCGTCTACGATTCCTTGGACTCGGACGTTCTCCAATCCTACATGGAGTTCTCACTCTCCTCCATGTTGTTCTACGCTTTAAAGGAAGGCGCTTGTTCCGAACAATCCTCCAGAATGACGGCCATGGACAACGCGTCCAAGAATGCAGGAGAAATGATTGACAAACTAACACTCACATTCAATAGGACCCGCCAAGCCGTCATCACTAGGGAGCTTATCGAAATTATCTCTGGTGCTGCCGCTTTGGATTAATTATGTAAAAAAAAATCAAAAAAAGTTGGCACCATTTTATCTGTCAATGTTATTTATCTGTCATTATCTTTAGCCCGAGATGTGTATGTAGAATCATGTATTTAAATTATTATTTCTTTTATTTCAATTTTCGATCATATATTATTACAAAAGAAAACTGCCATTTGCAATAGTTATAATGTATATAAAATACATTATGCTGACATTCCTTTATAAATTTGAATAAGTATTGATTTGTTTATAAAACTCACACGCGACACACACTGGCTTTTAACATCTTTATAAGTATATCGATACTTATTCGATTTTGTGGCTGTTTTATCTGAATTTCTTAAGGATACAGTGGTGTTTAGTATTAAAGTACTGTTTAGAAATGTTGTTTTATTTATTATCTACAATTCGTTTTTATAACTTTTTGTTATATCCTGCATATAACAGGGTTGGGTAATATTCGGGACGTTTAGTGGTGCAATTCACGCTTTGTCTCGTTACTAGATCGAGGAAATGAAAATATTAATTTTTTCATGCCCCCAAGTGGGAACTGAATTTACAATCGTCACGCTTATAGTCACACGCTTGTGCCACAAAGCCTTATTAATCTTTTATAGTGAATTTTGAGTAGTTATTGATTTTGTCTGTTAAACTAAGGGGTCAGCGACATCTACAAATTGAATCAGAACTAATACACTGATAAATAAACATACTCTAAATATGTATTGCAAAGATAATTAACAGATAATAAAAGTACCTACATAATTTATTGAGAAAATGAATACATGGCTATATTAAGAGAAGTTTTTGATAGAAAGAGTCAGTACGTCGTTATTATAATAATAATAGTCGTTATTCTGCCGAGCGCAGGGTGTAAAATGGTCACAGTGCTTAGTCTATAATTGTGTAAAAGGTATGAAATATAAGGAAATGTAAAAAAGCTCATATAGACATTAAACTTTGATCAAAGTTAAATTATCAGTTTTTAAATTAAAAAGAAGTATAAAAATAAAAGTGTATAAAATGTGATAGTGAAATAAAAAAAAGTGATTATTAAGTGCTTCCTTTTACTTCTTTCCTGACAGTATATATTTAAAAACATATTTTTGTTATTATTTCTTACATATATGAACAGATATTTTAAATGAAACAAGACTCAGATCATTATATTTTTTTTGTAATTTTTCTTTTTGTTTTAATATAATTGGACCGCCAATATTATATCAATATTAGAATCTTAAAAATTAAATTACAATCCTAATCCTAAAAATTACAAATAATACGTACTCTTTATAATTAAACAGGAGATAATTTTCTTTCCTAAATATATTTTACAAAAAACTGTTATTTTTTTAAGCAAAATGAGATTTACCAGAGCTTCACTTTCGTTGGTAAGCAAACGTTCCACGAAATGATTCATTTTATGCACACATTTTTAGGTCCAACCCAGGCCGGCGCTTTAAAAGTTTTCAATGTGTCGATAGATTACAACATAGCGAAAAAAAACTATAAACTAACGGTGCTTATAATCTTACGGTGACATATATTTATTTTAGTTTCACGTTGAATCCTGCATATTGCAGGGTAAGCAGAGGGAACCTGTATTAAGACACTCCATTCCCCATACATTGCATAATTTGCATGATATTGCGTTATATTAAATGGTAGAATTCAACGTCGCGTTTTATCTTGTTACCATAGCGAGGAAAAGAAAAAAAAACCCATTCGCCATAGTGGGGGTCGAACTTATAACCGTCGTCTTTACAGCAGGCAGTGACAGCCCTGTGTCACTATGACATCATATGAGACATCGAAATTAAAATAACAATAAATAAGGACAAAAATGAAACGACAAAACAATCAATATACTAAATGTAAAATGTTTATTTATATCTAACACTTGTGAATACATGGCAGTCTTAATTTTAATAATTAACTAAACGTGACGTCACGCTGATACACTATCATTGTGTCATTTTAAGTATTAACAGCTATCAGTGCAGAATATTTTCAAAAGTTTAGATGTTGAGAATCAGGACTATGAATTATGGAATATTCTTGCTAACAATTTTTTTTCACGCTATATCTCGCATATAGCAAGGTAGGCAACGGGAATCTATTGTTAAGACTCTCCATTCTCCACGCACCGCTCACGTTTCGAGACATTGCGTCGTGCTCAGAAGCGGAATTCTTGTTGTTATTGCTTTCAATTCTTCTTGATCGGCCTAACTGTTACTAAATATATAGTTATAATTAAAATCAAATATGTGATGTCGTTTCTGCGCTGAAAGCTGTATATTACAAACATTGTTCAGTGCTTTGAAACATTTTTAAATAATTCCGCCACTTTGGAAATTAAAATATAGTTAATTAATGATCTTTATTACGGCAGACATATTTTATTGACTCAGTTTTGATTAGCTTTACGCTGTATCCCACATTTCGCAGGATAGGCAAAGGTAACCTAAACTAGGTTAAGACATCATTTTTTACTATTGTTATAAAATTGAACGAGGCTTTGCTTTTGAGTGGCGGAACTCAACACCGCGTTTTGTCTATCAGAGTTAAATATAAAAAGCACTCAACTTTAATTCAAATCCATATTAAGTATTATTGATAATGACATATTGACTGTTAAATATGAAAAAAACTGTTAACACCCCTTTTTTCTTATCATTTAGTTTATGATCATTCTAAGTTTTTTTCTCTAGAAGTTAATTAAAGATATTTTTTTAGATGAACTTCTATCATGGTGCTTAGTTAAATTTAATTATTAAAACTATATATTAGCATATTAACAAACAAAATTAACATTTTAAAGACATTTAACGGCCAATATGTCACATTGTTAAAAAAATATTTTAAAAACTATTATAACAAACGCCACAAACTTAATAATAATTTCATAATTATATTATCTATTTTACGTTCAAAGTTTTCGTGTGTAGTGTCATTTACATTGTCAAATTCAATAGTATAGGTAATATTATGGAATATACCAACTTTTAACTGATTTCTTAGGGATTTTCCAACGAAAGAGTTCTCAAAAGTTCTCAATTTCGTAATAACTTCTCATTATAAAAGAATTAAGTCACTCAATAGATAGTATCCATTATAGTACCAAGATGTTATGTCAGCAAAAAAAAAATTAAAACGAGAGAAATGTCAAATAATTAAAAAAATATTGCCTGAATTAAACAAAAAGTACCCACTAATCTAACTTCAATATTATAAAAATACAATTTTGTACTTACGAAATGAATTCAATGACAAACTAAGGCACAGATATATTAAAATTAGAAGATAACAATATTGTATGAACTTCCTTGATTATTTTATTATATAGTTTAAATACATCAAAACCCATTGTATAGTTAATAATTATTTACAGTGCGCCGCCAGCGACTCGTGGTTGGTTTTTTGATCTAAAAACAAAAATAATATGTTTTATTGTAGATTTTTTATAGGACACAGCATGATAGGCAGAGGGAACCTAGTTCAGGCACTCCACTTAGACATTGTGACTGTGAATGGCGGTTTTCTGCGTCGTTTAATTCTTTACAAGCAAGGAAATAAAAAAGAGAAAAGTTTTTTCTGATAAGACTGTTGAGACTTATAAGGCCCGGACTCCACGAAAGTACAAGACAAGCTTAGCGTTCTCCACTGAAGACGAGATTTGTGAATAACGATATTCTTTTGGCTGTTTAAAAACAGCTCTTCTCCGCACGCCTAGTCTCCACTTTGATGGAGTCTAGTTCTAATACGTGAGGGTTGTAGGTTCGATTTCCATTCGGGGAATGATCTATTTTAATTTCCTTGCTCTCGCAACAAAGACATGGCGTGGCATTGAGTTTCGCCACTCTACATTCAATATTTCTAAAATTGTGCGTTGAGCGAGAAGCCGAGTGTCTGACTTAGCACTAGCTAATCTCCGCCTGCCCTAGTTTTATGCCGAACGCAGCGTAAAAATTGTCTTTAAAAAAGGGTATTAAGCCTACCTCATTCCTTAAGCACAGGCAAACGTGGCGGCGTCCTCCAAACGGCAGACGAAGTGCGTTTCAGGCGTTTCTTCTCTATACTTGGGAATATTTCTTGTAAGTCTGGTGTGTGTTCTCTTACTGAGAAGAGTTTGTCAATGTGGTGCGCTTGTATGCGGGCTTGTATGTAGAGTTGTTGGCGGCGGGCCTGGAGGAAAGGAAAAGGAAAAATATTTTTATTAGAAAATATTTATATATTTTTAATATTAAAAAAAGCAGGGAACACAGATAACGTAGAGTAAGGGCAGTCAGTTCTCGATATTAAACACAATCTTAGACATATTTACCGCGTGGCGCTTTGTCGACTATAGTGGAGAAATGAAAACAATTAAAATATAATCATTGTTCAGTGTGGCGATCCAACCCACAACCGTAGCGTTGACTGTCACACACTGCCTACTACACCACGACGGCCAATAATAATACTCGACGACACATGAATAATAAATAATAAAGAAGACCATGTAAATTGAATTACATATACTATTAACTAAATTTTCAACTCCATAGGAAAGCAACTATCGATTCCCAATAAGAAGCCATAGAAATAGGATCACATCCATTCTCATATACACATAAATAAAGATTACATATTCAAGTCATCTTTTCACTATAGCTGGATAGCTTAACTATTGGTCAATTTATAAGGCGCTTTCCATACAAATCCACTTTCTTATACAATACCTTGGAAGTGGACCATGTGGGCGGTACCCGCTCCGTCTCCTCGTCCTCATCAGAGTTGAGGTACTGGAATCCATCACACATGTACACTGGCTCCATGGGGGGGTGGCCGTTGATAGTTTTTAGTGGGGTTAGAACTAAAATGTACAAAATATTATAGTTATATAGGGCTCCCTACAGTTAAATGTCTTTACTACATTTACTAGCCTTCTCTTTCTGAATAGAAATAAATCGTGGCCAGTAGTGCCGCAAGGGTGAGTTAATGCGACAGGTTGTGGGTTCGATTTCCATTAATCCCACTAGAGGAAAAGAAATGTTTTCATTAACTTGGTGATGAGGTAAAGCATGGCGTTGTTTCGCCATTCAATACGTAAGGTTCCTTCTGCTTATTCTGCTATGTGCAAAATTAAGCAAGAAGCTTAAAAAAATACAAATAAAAGCGAATTACGTATGACCCATTTTAAATAAGGAAAGATAAGTCTGGCCGCAGGTACAACTGGTTAAATCGATGATCCATCCATTTTTCCGCAAATCGGAGTAGTAAGGTGGAAGCGAATGATAAGAGACTTAACTTCCTAAACATTGCATGTTGTGTGAAGGAATAAACGCTGCACTTCTGTAGCAGAGTTAGAAAATTAAAATAATTTTGATAACAATAAACATAATATATAAACATTGGAGTGATTAGAATGTACAAACGCGCAGACATACAGGCAAAAATTTTAAAATTCATTGTTTTAGGTTGTATTACTTTGATATATTTATAATTAATAGATTATCTCATATATTTTCCATGCACAGAAAGCGATCAGTAACAATTTTGTTATATGGAAACAACATACTTTTATCTCCTTCCATGCGTTGTTTCATCTTCTGTATCTCCATAAACTCTTTTTGTCTTCGCTCCATCTCCCGCGCCATTATGGCAGCCTCTTTTTTTAAACTGTAAAAAAAATACATTAATCTATATTCTTTAACTTATATTGATAAAAAAATAATAAATTAATCAGCTTCACACACACAGCAGGGGAGGCAAAGGGAACCTAGTGTTAAGACACTTCGTTCCCACTTTCTGCCGAATTCTGGAGGCATTGCGTGTTGAGTGGCAGAACTCGGCGAGTGGCGCGCTTAACCAACTTAACTTTAAAAGTAAATATATCATCTCCTCGAGTGGGGATCCCCACCCACAACCAGTCGGTTTTACAGTCACACCTCGTGCCGCTGCGCCACGACTGGCCTCATAATTATAATTGATATGGTAATTAATTATGACATATATCTCCTACAGTTTTTATTGTAGAAAGTATTTAAGCCATAAATATAAAAATAGCAAATAAAAGTAAAATAGCTGAGGCACACGTACGCGTCGGCGTCGTCGGGCGCGCGCTGGCGCTCGTCGGCGCGGCGGCGCTCGTCGGCGAGGCGCTGGCGGCGCGCCGCCTCCTCCGCGCGCCGCCGCTCCTCCGTCTCCGCCGCCTTGCGCGCCAGCTCCTGCTTGCGCTGCAATATATGCGACTCTTTATATCTCCATAGGAACCGATCCACATAAAACAAACGCTAAATAATGATGGAAACTTAGCAAAACACATTAGTCAAAAGTGTATTTGAAATAGTTAAGCCGTTGCTGAAATTGGCGTGCATAAACACGCAAACAAATTTTAAAATGACTGTTTTTAGTTCAATCACAACTATTAATGCCCCCAATAAAAGCGTCTCCAAGCACCGACCCGCTCCACCTCCTTGAGGCGCTCCAGCTTGCCCAGGTCGGCGTGCACCTGCTTCTCGCGCCGCTCGCGCGCCGCCGCCTGCAGCAGCGCGCGCCGCTCGCGCTCCGCCGCCTCGCGCGCCGCCGCCGCCGCCGCCATCTTGTCTTCGCGCTTTCTGATACGACAACATTCATTTATTATCTCAAAAGAGGTTTCAAAGGTGGTGGTGGTGGTGGTTCCAGTCAAGCAATAAAAGTGGATGAGTGACAATTATTTTAAAATTTCTTAGATTGTACTGTTTTACTAAACAGTAATTTAATATTAAATACATCTAAAAACATATATATTAAAAAATAATAACTCATTATTTAAATTCACAGCTCAAACAAAAAAAAATAACACATATTTACTTCTTTTGCATCTCTCTTTTAGCCTCTAATAAAGCTTCTTTTTTTCTTCTGGCATCTTCTTTTTCCCTTTTCTCGTCTTCTTTAGCTCGAACGCCGCTCAGTTTGCTTGTGGTTGGTATCATTGATTTTGTTGTATTGACACGGGGCTTCGTTGCGGAGTTTGTTATCTACAAAAACAGTAGATAATATTATAATCTTAATTTTTTTAGGAGCGCCTTATTTTAGACACGACGATTGGGATATCGATTGACACTCGTCAAAATAATATTATGTACTATATAGGTAACAGAGTGTCTTAACATTAGATTTCTTCTGCCGAGCCTTATATTCAAAGCTACAAACATATAACTTACCTGTGGTGTCTTTCCATTGAATATCATATTATTCATCTTAGTGAGTGTCTCGCTTGATAATATCGCTTTAGATATTTTATCTGGAGGCGTTTGCGTTTCTGCGGGGTCCTCCTAGAAATAAAAAAGTATAAAATATATATTTAATTGTTATTAATATAGATATTTTAGTTGATGAGCCTTGTGTTAAGACATAGTACGGAATTCATGCCGTGGTTTGCCCTTGCAGAACAGGTAAATGATTTTTTTAAAATATAACTATGCCCTCAAATTGTTGTTTGGTTTACTAAGATAGTAATAATAATTTTCTATTTTGAATACTTTTAAAACGTCAAAAAAACCACATTATATATATATCACTAAAAAAAATCTGCGTAGCTGTAAAAAATACCTTTTTAGCCATTGCTCTTGTTTTAGTCCTAGTCACCCTCGACGCCATTTCCTCGAACTGTTGGACTTTTTCTTTGACGGCAGACCTATAATTATATAAGTATAATTATATAATAGTAAAAGACCTACTATTAATTAAGAACTATATGTGAAAGTAAATAATAAATACATATTGAAATAAAACATTTTTATCAGTTTCGTTCTTAACGAGTAGAGAGACAGGAGCTACTGTTAAGACTCACCTTTATTCAGTTTCAGCCCGAATTTAAGACATTTCGTAGTGAGTAGCGGAACTTGACGGCGTCTTATTAGAGCGGAGAAAAGAAAAAACTATCAAATTTGCAGTTTCTCCAAAGAAAAAAAAACCGGACAAGCGGTTGGAGCGCAAGGAAAAATTGATGTATCGAGCTTTTTCCGAAATACAAGCTTAACTTAGCTAGAGGCGTTAATATCAAGTACACAAATGTCAGTTTTCAGATTATTTCGCTGAACTTGTACTACCTGTAAATGCTAGCTGCCAAATTTCATAATTCTAGTTCACCCGGTTAAAACAACCTATTAATTTTGATTCTCCGTTATAGTGTCGAAATACGCGTTTTTTGGGATATATTTTATTTAAAGTAAATCTAGAAATACTATTTTATTTTCAAGTCGAGTATATGATTTTAATTTCAACTCGATGTCACCAAGAGTTCCTGAGATAAAGGCTCTTGACGGATGGACAACAAAGTGATTTTATAATTTTTATTTTTTCCTTAAGAGGTACGGAACTCTAACAATAGTAAGGTACCAATTATGTTCACTTATAAAATTGTTCCCAGAGTTGGGATCTGACCCGCAACTATCGTGTCAATAGCCATACACTTTAATATCGTTATTATATATATTTTTGCCTCACGCTATATTCCGCGTTTCACGTATTTAATATCGATACTTAACGCTGCGTTTTGTTTCGTTACTAGTCTGAGGAAACGAAAATGACTTATTTAGTCTAATGGCAATCGAATCCACAACCTTCGCTTTTATAATCACACACTATCATGGACTTAATTTTCGAATGATTTATCGTTATTATATTTAATTAATTTAAACACTTACGTAGGCTGTTGTACTGGCGGTGTTTGTTTCGGTGGTGTCTGCTCTATGGAGTCACTATCGTCAGTTAGTAGAGAATTATCATCAGTCAAGTTAGGTACTCTTTGGTCTATAAATAAGAAACTTCTTTTAATATTATACATAAAGTAAATAATGATGAGTGGTGAAGGAGAATTCAACGCCGCGCTCTGTCTACCAGAGCGAGGATTTGAAAATAACTTCAATCTTCCCTCGATTGGGAATACGAACTCGTGTGGCGTTTACAGAAAGACACTCGACTTGCACCACGACCTTAATAACTTTATGACAAGAAAATAATTTTTACTTCAGTTGCTATCATCTCATTAAACTAACGTTAAAATATAAAAATGGACTGTAATATAATTATTTAAATGATATACTTTTTAAAATGCACGTAAATTAAAAATAATAATACATCATATATAGCTCACATCAAATCGTATTTTAACTATAAATAATTATTATGTTAAAAATATATTTAATACCTGTATTTTTTTCAATAACGACAGTAGCGTCCATTATAACGTTAGTCTGTGGTTTGTCCAACACTAATGTTTCGTTACACTTATCTAGAACCACTGTCTCATTCATTTGGCGCTGAAATTAAATATAAGCGAATTGTTAATCGAAATTAATAACTTTAGTCTAATGTAAAAAAGAAACACTCCTGACTCTATTCACCAATTTTAGCCCGATTTAGAGACTTCGTATTGCATTCAATATTTGGCATCCAATTTGGGTCATATAAGTAAAGTCTAATTAATCTTATATTATCATAAAAGCATATATAAACAAAAACCAATGTTAAGATACTTACAACATTCTTAGGCGTAACAGGAGCATGTTTATAAATGCCATTGGGCAAAACAACTGTAGTATCCATAGTAGTATTTTCTACAGAAATTATTTTAGTTTTATCCAATATAATATCTACTTCTACTGCTTGTATATTTTCTGAAGTAACTTCATCATCATTAACTTGTGTCATTATTTTATCATTATTCTTAGCCTTATCATTAGTTTTAGTTAATTTCTGTAGAACTGGTGATTGTATTACAACTTCGGGTTCTATTTGCGTTATACGTTCTTTTTTCGGTGATATTAATTTTAATGGTGGTTCTGTAGATTCAATTTGCTTTTGAGATTGCTCTTGTATTTCTTCTTGAGCCTCTTCTGTTTCTTTTTCTGGTTCTTTTTCACTGAAATATAATAATTTTATAATGTGTAAAAAAATTAATTGTTAAAGCTTTTATTTATTCCTTATGCACATTTTTTACCTTCACGCTGTATCCCGCACATAGCAGGGCAGGTAGATGGGACCTGAGAACCTTGTCTTAAGATACTGCATTAAGTCATTTCAGTTTCACACTGATGGGAATCGAATCCACAACCTGTCGCGTTTGCTGTCGCACGTTTGTCTCTGTGCCACAACTGGGCTTTTGTTCTTATGAACATACTAATTAAATAATAAGTAAATATATACTTACGCGGCTTTCTGTACTTTTCTCGTGCGTTTCGGTCTTGGTTTATCAGCAGGTGACCCTGAAAAATATTAAGTATTTTTTTAAGTTATTATTTATATAATAGAGGTTATATTTTGTAGCTTTACGATGTATTCCCTATATAGGCAGAGTAAGCAGCGTAAACCTAATATTAATTCCGTTGCCCTTGCACAATTCTCCCTCAGCTCGATCGATTGTGTGGTTCAAAGCCACACTTTTGTCTGGGTGAAAGATGATGAAAATCAAAATAATACATTCCTTTGAGTGGGAATTGAACCCACAACCGAGATAGAGGTATTGTGACAATGTTGTCGAATTTTTATGAATGAAAAAATACCTGTGATACTTTCCACTGGTGCTTGATCTTTTTCACTGTCTGTTGTTGATGTTTCGACAACCTAAAAAAATATAATGAGCAATTATTAATTATAATTAACATTAAAATTTCTTTAAAAAAAATAATAACGGTCGGCATACTAAATCTACTTTTGAGATACTTCTTTCTCCATTTTTCGCCTTACGACCTTAAGAACTACGTATATACAAAACAATAGTTACAATGAAATATGTTAGAGTTACACAAGAAAAAACGTGTAAGCCCATTTACATATGTTATTATTGTAAAACCATTACATACTTTTTCTATGATACAATAATATATTTACTATACAATTCAGTAATCTGGACAATTCAAATAACCTCTACTAACAATCAAATCAAATCAGCTTCACGCTGTATCCCGCTCACAGCACGGTAGGCAGAGGGAACCTAGTGTTAAGACACTCCGTTCCCCACTTTCTACCGAATTCTGGAGGCATCGCGTGTTGAGTGGCAGAACTCAATGCCGCGCTTAACCACGACACCAGAGCGAAGAAATCTAAACATAAATTTAAGTAAATATTTCATCTCCTCGAGTGGGGATCGAACCCACAACCAGTCGGTTTTACAGTCACACCTCGTGCCACTGCGCTACGACTGGCCTCCTCTACTGTACTAACAATAATTACATTAAATTGAATTTAGGTAATAATTATATTTTTAAAAAAAATACCGACTTCACCCGGATTCCATGATCAGAACCTAACCAAACTCTCAATCAAACTACTCTTGAAGTGTATCCTTTACAATAAAAAAAAGAATCATCGAAATCGGATGGCATGATATTGAGTTATTACCGCAAAGTTAATGTAAATTTAAGACTTATTTTAATAGCATACAATTAATTTTCTCATGGATCACATTGTCAGAAATGGACCAAATTCAAATTTCTAATAATCAAATCTATTTCAAATAATCATTAAAATCAACTACCCAGTCGAAAGTTCTGAGATAGCAAACATAAAAAAAATGTCGAATAATATAATCGATGAATTCCTTTTACAGAAGTAAGTAAAAAAAAATTAAATGAAAAATGTATGAAATCTAGTCATGTCAATTAACGAACATACTGTAACAACATGATCATTCGGCAACACAGAGGGAGCTTACATCAGTCATGTCAATTTGAATAAAGAATAATTTAAAAATGTTAATTTAACTGCCTTACTACCAAGTATTATAAGTTCATTCTACAATTCAAAAAGTGCTTGCAACATTCTGCTTGTATGTTTATGTACAATAAGAATATTGTGACATTTGTTTTTGGAATTTGAATGATTACCTTCTTGGCTCTAGTCCTCTTGGGTCGTACTTCAGGCTGTGAGGCTTCTTCTTCATTTTGTTTGGTCGCTCTCGAACTGGCTCTAGTTGATCTGTTCGATGCTGTGAAATAAGATATGAAATTATTAACAAAAAACTGAGTATTTCCAATTAAAAAAAATACGTTTGTTAATTCATTAGTGTGTTAAAAGGCCGTCGAGGCGCAGTCGGACTTCTTGTGTAAATGCGACTATTGTAGGCTCACACTTGGGACAATAAATTATATTTTCGTGTGTGAAAAAAAGTGATAAAAATATTAGGTTCCGGCTCCGGCTTCCCTACTATATGCGGGATGCAGCGTGAAACTAAAAAAAATTGTGTATATATATTAAAAGATTTACCTGCACCCTGTACAGGTAAAGTGTCCGTCTGCTTGCGTGTTCGAGTGGTCCGTCTTTTAGAACCTTCTTCTTCTGATGTTTCAGGTTCCTTTTCTTTCTGTCCTTTGCGAGGCTCTAAAAGTATTTTATAAACAATGACATATAGTTTCAAAACATTTTTATACATTTTTTATAATAAAATGGCATCTTTCTAAAAATATAGGTATAATAATTAATTAGTTGGGTTAATTCAGGTTTAGATAGATTACTGTTTTTCTTACAGTAGTCAGCAGTTAGATATATTTTAGTTCTAGATTTAGTTTGCAACTCCCTTTAAAATTTATTTTTTTAATTAAATAAATTTATATATAAAATCGTATTTTTGTAGCCCTCCAACTGCAGCCCCGGTAATTCATATCTCAGTTCTAAGTTATGTAGTTTATTTTCTAAAAACGCGAAACAGCAGCCGCCATGATGTAACGCCATACCGTCTCGTGAACAAATTGTCGACTATTGAATGTAACGCTTGTTCACAAGTTATTATCAATTCAATACATTTGTTTATAAGACCAACTGAAGTTATTGATTGCAATGGACCAACATAGTGTTCACATGACATGGAAAAGATTATTTCAGTCTGAAGCTAAGCAACCTCTTTAGTTTTATAACCACCATATACATGGAATGGATATAAAGATGGGAAAAACTATTATTGGGAGCAATCAATAATGTAGTAGAACCTAAAATAGATTTTTTAATTTCAATGTCTGTATGTTTATGTACACTAATCTCAGAAATAGCTTAAATGTTTCAAATGCAGTTGCACATTTAATGTTGGTTATTTCGTCAATGTCTAAAGCTATATTATAGGAGCACGAAAGCAATTCAGTTTAGTTAATAAATAATCGTGTAGTTGAATTAGGTGAAGCTGCAAGGCGGTTGTTAGTTATTAATATAGCATTAGGGTCCAAGCTTACTGGGTACAGGCGCTGCGGGCGGCGGCATTGCTATATTGTCTACAGGTTCAATTTTCATTGGCAAAGCCTCCACATCCATTGGCTCAGCTGGCAGAGAGAGTTTTTCTTCTTTAACTATAAAATATATAATAATGATAAATTATTTGAGGCCAGTCATAGGGCAGAGACACAAAGTGTGACAAAACAAGACAGGTTGTGGGTTAAATTCCCACTCGAACAAATGAAATATTTAATATTTTTTATTATTTTTTTCCTTCGTTCTGGTGTCAAGGCAAAGCGTGGCGTTGAGTTCCTCCACTCAACAATCCGCAATGCCTCCGGTATTCGGCGGAAAATGGGGAAGAGAGTGTTACTAGGTTCCTACTGCCTACCCTGTTACGTGCGGGGATACAGCGTGACGCTAAAAAAAATATATTTAATTAAATTAATATGAACCACTATAAAGATTTTAAAACTATTATAAGGATATAGGGCAGCAGATCAGAATTTGACGGAATTAATTATTTTCATTTATCTGCACTGCGCGGTGTTGAATTCCGCAACTCAATACGTAAATTCTCAAAAATTGGGCGATGAATATTAAAGAGTGTATTAACAGTGGCTTATGTTACATGTGGGCTACTTCTGTTTAGTTGTAATCTTGAGTATTTTTCTAATAGATCAAAAATATAAGGGAGTCGTGGCGTAGGGGCACAAGCATGCTACAGGCTGTGGGTTCGATCGTCCCCCGAGGAAACGAAATAATTTCACGCTCTGGTTACGAGGCAAAGCGCGGTATTGAGTTCCGCCACTCAACACGCAGTGTTTCCAAGATTCGGCTGAAAATGGTAAACGGAAATCTTAATAGGAATGGGGGATGGAATAGGGAAATCTTAATGGGAACGGAGTATCTTATCCTTACGTTAACAGGTTGTCTCTGGTTTGTGCGGGCTATAGTGTGAGGCTAAAAGAAATTAAAAGCTACTCCATTTGATTATTACTGCATAATGATTACAAAAAATATGTCTACTTTGTATAGTGGGAGGTTCAGCATTCTCTTTGTCTTCATCTTTCTTACGGCGTCCTTTCCCAGATTTTTCTAAGGATGTTTCACGCCGCATTTTCTGCGTTAGATTCACATTAACCTATATTGTAAAAAAAAATATTAATTATTTATTCCCAAGATTAGCTTATTTAGAAACTAAGAAAATAGATATAATAAAAATATAAAATACTATATTACAGATTTGTATAGAAAAAAAAATAAATTTCCTTATTTTTTGAGTTTCATTGAGTAGCTCGCTATAAAAACAAATGATAACATGCTAACAACCAAAACAGAAGGATGACTTAATAGAACGCAAAACCTGGCTTCTGGAGACAAAAGATAAGGAAGCATGGGTCAAGTTAGAGAAGGCCTCACCAAATGAAGGGTATAACAAATAAAAAGGGGCCTCACCAAATTAAGAATCCTATTTATAATGGATGTGACTGTACATGGAAGATTTATGAGAAAATCTTTTGATGGTATTTATCAATCTAATAGAGCCCAAAACAATGTTTAAAAAAAAATATCAGTTTGTCTGAGCCTACAAGCTAAATTTCAGGAACAAGTTGGCTGACTTAAATACAATCAATATTATATTTTAATAAACACTCCCTTAATATTTAAATTGTTATATATCAATTATCAGTTCACAAATTAAAAAAATTATACCAATTTACTTTCCCACACAAATAATATCACTGGAATTTATTTACCTGTTTACTAATCATATTCTGCGCTTTAACAGATGCATTGCGTTTTTGACGTTTCTCCACCTCAGGACTCTCGATACCGTCCACTTCATGTTTACTTCTCTTCTTGGATCCTCTACGGTCAGTGCTCTCAGTTGACGATCGGTCAGAGGAGTGGGTTCGGTTACTAGATTTGACAGTGTCATCTGGAATAATTGTAAGATACTTTTAAAAAATATATAAAACAACATAATAAAAAGTATTTTGTTGTAGTTATTAAGCTGGTTTTCCTAACAAAAATATAAATTCATGCTATAAAGTAACAAGTGGTCTAAACAGTGTAGTAATAAGTTTATATATTTATAAATCAAAACTATTGCAACATTACCTAGATCACCAGTTGTTTTTTATAGTTAAATTATAAAGACTATGAGAAGAGATTATATAGGACAGGGATTTAAAGTGCCTTAAAATAAAATTATATTTACTACAGACAACCTGGGTAACTTTGACAGATACAAGCAATATTTTACACTGTCTTAAAATTTAAAGCATTGCATTTATGTTTTTGTTTTATTAGTGCTCTCATGTTTTCACCCGTAGACATAGATTCACATAAACCTTTTAAAATACATTAGTATAGAAGAAAATTTGAATTTTGTAGTTTGTTAAGCTTCACGCTGTATCCCGCACACAGCAGGGTAGGCAGAGGGAACCTGTGTTAAGACACTCCGTTCCCCACTTTCTGCCGAATTCTGGAGGCATTGCGTGTTGAGTGGCAGAACTCAACGCTGCGCTTAACCTCGACACCAGAGCGAAGAAATGGAAATATAAATTTAAGTAAATATTTCATCTCCTCGAGTGGGGATCGAACCCACAACCGGTCGGTTTTGCAGTCACACCTCGTGCCGCTGCGCCACGACCGGCCTCACTTACAAAGTACAATTCATAAAAAGGTAAAGATTCTTATTATATAATTCTTCTGATATTCTTTTATTAATCTAATAAAATAATCATTCTGCAGTTTTGTCTTATAAAACAAAAAAGTGGAGAATCAGTTTAGAGCATTTGATATTTGTATGCTACATATTTTTAAATAGCTACAAAAAAATCTGGAAACCATGTTTAATAGAAACCTTTTAGGCAAATTAAAAAGAAATCTAACATAACAATAATATAAGTAATAAAAAATAATTTAAGTAAACAAAAAAAATATAAGAAGAAGAAAAGAAAATAGAAGTGAATAGACTATTAATACTTAAGGAAGGATTAATAGTCAAGGTATTAATAGTCTATTCACTTCCCTTTTCCCCTGCATATACAGAAAATGGTCATCAATTATGTGGAACCTAGGCTCTTTTTTATAATTTTTACTGGTAAATATTGTAGATACAACATCATCAGACAGCAATTCAAATCAATTTAAATCTATATTGTGTTTTCCTTGTGCTGAGCTTTAAGTTTCTTTTCATTTTTAAAAAAAGATTGACTGTAATCTTAAATGCATTTTTTAAAGCTTTATACTACACCATGACAACCCCATGATAAAAGAGAAATAATATTTTTTATAATACAGATTTTTATGTGACAGTAATACAATAACAATTTTTTTTAGCTTCACTCTATGTCTGAAAATACATATACAAGGTTCCCACTGCATACCCTATGCAGTGGGAACCTTGGAACTTTGTGTTAAGACATTGTTAATTATAAAGACATTTCTGTAATATTCTTCAGTAATATAAATAAGTTTTGAGTGACAATAATGTATGACTAAACATGACAGTTGTGGGTGCAATAACCACTCATGGAAATGAATTATTATTTATACATATTTTTATTTCTTTGCTTCCGTAACAAGGCAAAGCATAGTGTTGGCAAAGTATAATATGCAATGCCTCAAAAATTCAGCAAAAAGTGGGCAATGGAGTGAGTCTTAGCATAGAGCTGTATAAACATAATGTTTCAATAAATGACTAACAGTGACAATATTTCTTTATTCACACACCACTTCCAGCATAAAAATATTTATCAAAGTAGTTTTGTTGTTTAGTAAATAGCATTTTTTTATAAACAAGTGGTCATTTAATAATTTGAGAAATCATTTTTGTAGTAAATACTCTTTCAAGATACATGCAACCTCACACAAATGCTCTATAAGATTCACATATTCTGATGTATTTCATTTTACATTTAGTACTTTAAGATGTAATATACTACTGCCACAATGAAAATTCAAAATTATTCAACTTATAAGTATGTAATATAATTAAATAAAATAAAGCTGAGGCACAAAAACATTTAAAAGCTAAATCTTATTTGTTCGAACTTTTAAAAATATTTCATTAAAAATATTAACTTTAAAACTTTGTTTTATGTAATAAATTTATGTATGTACATTGCCTCCATTTCATAAATTAAACGTTTTCAAAAATGTTTCAACATAAGATGGTTCATTTGAATTTATTATTATATATTGTGTTTATCGTATATGACATGGAAACATAATTATATTATTCATATGATAGGTAGTAAAAAGAGCAAACCTTCAACCTCGTTGATACTTGGAAGGGTCGTCAAAGCACTTTTATCTTTTTGGGCCTCCCGCGCTCTGATTTTCCCATTTTTAAATTCTTCCTCAAACTTATCTAAACACTGGAACGCGGCCTGTAATTGAATTATCACACACTTATTCACAAATAACACTGTTTTGCACAATTTATCACTAAACTTTCAAATTAATTAAAACTAAATCACGCAAACCGCTTGGGAAAGGAACGTTAAAATATATCTATAAGAATAATATACCTTTAACTCATCATTGAAATTCTTAGTAAATTCTTTTGATATTTCACAGATTTTAGGAAATAATTCATTAAATATTGACATAATTGGTTAAATGGATTACTTTCATAAAAGTTTCATAAATTTGACAAACGCTATAAAACACTACACAATCGAAAACCGTTTGAAATTGAAATACATCGCTACCAACATTACAAATTGGTGCGGAAACAAAATGGACGCGTTCCATATAAGCGATGGAAAAAAGCGTTATTTAGTTTACAGTATTAAATCTATGTCAATGTTATATCAACATTTATATTTTGCTATAAATTTTATAAATTAATCACAAGTTTTTACTGTTACTATTAGAATAAATAATTAAAAATATAAATATGTATTTATTTGTAGCCTGTAAGTATATTACCGTACATGACTTCTTAAATATACCATCAGATGTCACTGTATCAATTATATTTTCGTGAAATTAACACTGTTTTATAGTAAAATATTTTTTGTTTCAAGAAAAAGCAATTGCAGATTGTAGGAAACTATTAGTCATTTATGTATTTCAATATTGTAATTTATTTATTTATCATTTATATACATACATACATTTAATATTGTTTATATATTTTGTAGTAAGTATTCGTATTCGTAGGTAAGGTGTCGTAACATTTACGCCTACCCCCTTGTCGACGGCAAATTTAATTGTAACAGTCGATGCTTGCCACTCGATGGGCTTTCCATACGCTCCTTTGTTTTATCTAGTACTTTATTCTAAATTCGTGTCTTTCGTGTTCTATTATATTTATATATGTTTGTGGTTGACTTTCTTATATACTGTACCGTGATTGTTAATTGTGATTTGTATTATCACTGTATGTACATTTAAAGTGGTGTTGATTAAACTCAGTGCTATTCGTAAGTAGACTTTTATTCTCCCATCATCAACACTACACAGATTTTTTTATTTGGTCATTTCATTTATCAGTGTTTATTTTCGTCTTGCTCATATAATGGTCATTTCATTTATCAGTGTTTATTTTCATCTTGTGTATAAAAGACACTACATTTTATCAGTAATATATCGTTGATAAAATTTATATAAAATAAAAATTATAAAAGCATTTAACTACAATGTATATATTTTATAATATAAATAAATAATATATCTCTTCTCTATCTCTATATATATATATATATATATATATATATATATATCTTATAAAATAAGAACGATTTTTTTCTCTGTCTGGCCTTTCTACGTTATCTTCTTCTAAACCACCCAACGGATTTTGATGCGGTTTTCACCATTATGTAGAGTATTTCTCAGGGAAGGATTATATATGGTTTATTATATGTATATTTTATTGTAATTTGACATAAATGTGATAAATGTGTATAAAGTCCTACCCGTTCAGACACTTTCACGCATGCGCTGCTTTAATGATAAGTCCTACATGAAAACAATGTACTATAGTATTATTCCTCTTAATAAGATCTACAAAAAAGTCAGCGACAGCATATTCGTATCTTCTAAGGATAACATACAGTGAGCATATTTCTGTCTAAAAATAGTAATTTGAATATATTTTTTATTTTGAGGGATGTTTGTCCATAATGGTATCAATCCTTATCCTTTTAAATACTTTATTATTTTTTTACGTTAAACGAAGATAAAATTTGCTCTTTACACTAATTTGAAATTACGAATAGTTTTAGAGAAAAACGCATTTAATTGTTGACACATCACGCCGGCTATAAACCGCAGTTTTGGCGCAAGTTTTATTTATTACCTTACTCTCAGCATATAAATAAGTATATTAGTTACGTTGGCCATTTAATGTAGATCAAAACTGTATTTTACTGTTTTTCATTTTAGTAAGTACTTTAGAAGTTGTTACAATATCAAAAAATCCTTGCTTTGAAACGGCTCGCGACACGCCATGCGTCCCCCCGCGCCCCGCGACGTTATGCTTATAGAAGCGCGTCCGCCGCGCCCTCTGCCCGCCTGCCTCTGTACTGTAGAAAAGTAGATGTAGATGCGATTGTTCGTATTGGATAATTGGAGTTTAATATATTTAGTTTCGTCTATTTTGATTAATAGAATAGTAGGTAGTCTTTTGTTCATAATTTCTTCCGTATAAGTATTTTAGTTTAAGAGAACAGTAGGTAGGCTTTTGTTTATCATTTCTTGCGTTTAAGTATCCTGTTGTTTATTTTGTTTACTCTTCTTCTGTTCTT
>JAATLQ010031500.1:0-11291 GCA_013421005.1 Heliconius erato x Heliconius himera
TATCGATTGTATTAAGTGGCGGTAGTGTGCTGCGTCTTTTCCGGTGGATTTCCAATATAAGCACAAACGACACGGCACTCGTGTTCATTACGTTCTAAGATATTGTCAAGACAACTTGTCATTACAATTCATATTTCAATATTGTGACTACGAAAGTATATGTGTATATAACAAGTGTAAATAAACTTATTGTAAAAGCTGGATTTTGTGTCTGATTTGTTGGTTCGCTAACAATAATATTGACATTTCCTCGTTAGGTCAACGAGGCAAAGCGCAGAGTTGAGTTCCGCCACTCAACACGCAATTCCTCCAGGATCTCTCTGCCTACCCGGCTACATGCGGGATACAGAGTGAAGCTAAAAAGTAGCGGCAAAACGTTTACTTACTTTGATATGCAGGAAAAAGTAGGAAGCTGTTTTATTTTTGGGTATGAATTATCAGGGTATTGTCTTAAGATCTTTGATTATATGGCACCTAAAGAGGTTGCTGTTAAACTATGGATAAAATGAAAAATATTAAAAAGTTATACACTCAATGAGTATAACCCGATCACAATATTTTTACAACATTTAAAATATATTTAAGTTTTATCATATTTCTCTTCAGGTTTTCTATAAGTTGGACGAGGTTATTGCCACAAGGTTTCGCTGGGTACGTAAGTCAAGATGGAAAGGAATATTACAATAAATTAATTGATGCTTTAATAAAAAAAGGCATTCAACCTGTTCTTACTTTATACCACTGGGATCTACCGCAATCTCTACAGGATTTAGGTAAGGATCTTTTTTCCTAAAAATATAATGTATTATTTGAAAATCCCTTGGAGGATACAGTTCATACATCAATAACCACATGCCAAGTGTAGTTTGAAAAGAAAAAAGCTGGTCCAGTGCGAGTCGGTCTCGCCCACCAAGGTTTATGTCAACATGATTGTAGGTCAACGGGACGTACCTTATAAAAGTTGACAAATTTAATTTGTGGGAGTTTTCTACGTTCCAAGGAATTGTTGATAAATTGTCTTAACAAATGGCCGGTGACAAGATGGATTTCAATTATTTATTTTTTATTGTGTTGCTATTAGACCTGGTTAGGATCTTGACTTAATTTTGAACGAAGAAGATGCACAATAAATAGGAACATGGTCATACAAAAGAAGTTACGCGTTACATGTAACGCGTTAACTAACTCGTTTTGAAGTTGCTGTATAAAATAATTAGATATTGATATATTCACAAATATTCAATTTTGACATTGAGGTTTATGTGGTGGAATTAATAAAAGTAATAAGAAGTATATACAAAATTTCAAAAAGCTTCACGCTGTGCCCCTCATATATTAAACAGGGTAGGCAGAGGCAACCTGGTGTTTGCCTTGATCCCAGAGCGAAGAAATGTAAAAATATATATAAATAAAAACTATTCCCCACAGTCGGAATGAAATCCACAACCGTCGCTTTACAGACGTATGCTTGCGCCCCTGCGCCACTACAGCCTCAATTTTTTTATACAGAATATCATTAAAATCTTTATCTGTTTTCTATTACAGGAGGATGGACAAATCCACTAATAGTAGATTGGTTTGCGAACTACGCCCGTGTGGCTTTCACTCTATTTGGGGACCGCGTGAAGACCTGGGTAACTTTGAATGAGCCAATCGTCTTCTGTGACGTTGCTTACCACACCGCATTGCATGCACCAGGCGTACATAGCCCAAGTGTAGGAAGCTATATATGTATAAAGAATGCTATGTTAGCCCACGCGAAAGCATGGAGAATATATGACGATGAATTCAGATACAAATATCATGGTAAGTGATTTTATGAAATTATGTGCGAAAAGAGCGGGCGTCGGTTGTGGCGTGGTTCTAGTCCCACTTGGGGGAATAATATATTTAATATGGGTTCGTTCCAGTCGATTTTAGAGTCACACTTTGTGCCCCTGCGCCACGACTGGCCTCGTCTCGGCTTTCTATTTTAATATATTTAACTAGAGGGTGCGCGCAGCTTCGCCTGCTTATTTGCATCCATAGGGTTGATTTCTAAAAATACCACGAAACACGAGTCAATAAAATATTTTAGACAGTCTGAATTTAAATTTTTATAAAAATCGGTGGCCATTCAAAGATTTTTCCATATAAACTTTCAACCTCTTATTTGAACTCTTAGGGGGTGAATTCTTAAAAACCATGGAACACGTGTTCAATTAAATATTTTAAAGAGTTTGAATTTCAAATTTTAAAAAAATCGGTGCTGATTTAAAAAAAAATCCATACAAATTTTCAACCCCTATTTCATCCCTTTAGGGTTAAAATTTTTCAAAATCCCTTCTTAGTGGAAAAATACACCTGTCCAAATTTTAGGCTGTGCGTGCGTCTTACCTCAGTCAGTCAGGTACATGTCCTTTTATATATATAGGTAGATTATAGAATAAAACATGAAAAAGTAGCCACGTATGTATTTTTTAAGGTATTAGAATGTATATTATAAGCAGACTACATATCATTTTTAATATTATTCAGGAAATTTCAGGAAAATTGTCACTCACTAATCAGTTGGTGTGGATTGAAAAAGAGAATGAAAATGACGAAATGGCAGTAGAATTAGCTTTGCAGCTCGTAGTAAGTTATGGTCTTTTCTAGATCCCTATTATTATTATTTTTATTTTTATTTTAAGGGAGACCTTTTATCTTGAAAAAAAAAACGGAATTTAAATTATAGGCACACTTTTCTATCCGTCTGTCTGTCTGACCATTTAAGACCATTTATCTCAAGATCATGAAATCGCGTGAAACTAATATCCAATACCTTGGGTACAGAATAAATTATGCCTTTTAAACGAATTTCCTCTTAATATAATTTCATTCAAAATGTTTAATAATCGTGAAATCAAAGAACTTATTAAAGTACGCCTTTTCTTTCTTTCTTTCTCCAAATGAGCATTTTGGTCCTTTTCTAGAAATATTTTTAGTATATGGATGATTTTTTAAGATAGATTTTTATAATTAAATAAATTTAATTATTTATATTTTTGTTTTTTTATTTTTTTTATCTATATTAAAGGTAGGAATGTTCTCACATCCCATTTACTCTAAAGAAGGAGGTTGGCCGCTATTATTGCGAGAAATTTTAAAGAAGAAAACGAACAAATTTCTACCAGAATTTACAAAAGAGGAAATAGATTTAATTAAAGGTACTTTTATAATACTCAAAATTATTTTTTTTACTACTCGGTGCTACTACGCTGTGCCTTCTAGGGATCTAGCAGGATAGCCAGAGAGAACGGAGTATCAAACTCTACGGCCTTTCGTCTCGTAGACTCTCATCAATTTATTCATACATGTCCTCTGCTGCCAATCTTCTTGCCCTAGTGCTTGCCTCCTCCTCCAATATCTTTGATACTCTATTTTCGAATGTCAACCGAGGACTTTCTCTGCCTCTTTTATCGGTTACTTTTCCTTTATAAATGTTTTTGTCATTCTTTAATCATTCATTCAACGTGGCCAAATGAGGACGTTCTTCTTCATTTTCACCGTGACATCCTTTCTAGTATCTATCATTCTGTATACTTAAAATATCCTACGAAGATATCACATCTCCACAGCATAAATTTTTCTTTCTTTATTCGTATGCCGCCGTATAGCAATACCAAAATTACGACAAAATGTTCAACATTACGCCTTTCCACATCCATTTCATATTTTACATCTCTACTAAACATACTTTCCAGATATACCACTTCATTAACTTGTACTAATATCTTAACATTCACGCTCATCATTCATTTCATCCTTACTTAATTTCTTTCAAATACCAGAACCTCTGCCATATTTGCATTCAGGCTTAGATCATTATTTTCACTCTGCATTCAAAGTGGTGACCTGCAAATCCTGCAAATCTCCTGCAAATCTAATTCTTATGATGCAATGAACATTGCATACATTCTGCATCTTTATACAGTACGCAATTTACATATAAATATAGTGATATGAATTACTTACTTTCGCTCTCTTATCACTTTGTTTCACTCCTTGGAGACAGATGTCCATATACAAATTGAACAACTAAGCTGAGATGGTGAAACGTTATTCAACACCCGGTTAGACGTCATACCACGACGACATACGCTTCTACTCATACGCATGTGTCTCTTTCAAGTCCGCAAAATCAAAGAAAACTTTTAGGTTAACGGCCAATAATTTTTACGTGATCATGTAGGGAAAAAATATCTGATCAATACACTATCTTTTAGGTCTTAAGCCTTCTTGTAACTCCCTTAACACCTTTTCGCATCTCTCTTGCATTATACTCGCTAATATTTTAGCATAAATTTTACTGCCCGAGCTAATCAAAATATCTCTAATGCAAAACGTGATTTTTCTGTTAAAATTTTACCGCTTTTCACACCAAACCACCTCTTTCATTTAAAGTTTTTCAGTTCAAGTTAGCGAGCAATCTCGGAATCACCAACTTTTCGCCAGAATAGGTATTAGCCTAGAAATTCCTCGTTCCAGCTTCTATTTATTTTTCATTTTCTAACAATACTTATAACGATCCTGACCTCCTCTAAAAATTCCACGAGTTCATGCATGGATGCTGGCATGCACAGCTAACATAAATAATCTTGAAGAACTTGACGCAAATAAAAGCAGGCTTGAGTATTCGTCTTGTATACTAACCAAATCAAACCAATCGCGAGGACTACAACACGTCTACGCATTGACACTCTCGCTCGCTTTCTGGTATCGGCATATCAGAAAGCCCCCAAAACGACCCAGCTGCCTGGTTGATCGATCGTGTTATTATTCTTTCCCTTGGTCTCAGTGACACAAACAACATTGAGATCACTTCTGTCCATCATATCTAGTTATCTGATATATATATCTCTGTATCGCCACTTGACATACCAGCCGGGACACACTAGTGCCCATCCATTTGGTGGAACAGCCTATAAGTGCGCTCTTTTAAAATACGTGGCTGATGAAACGTTTATACCTCTAAAAAAGGATTGGCCTAGATAGTTGCGGGCCATCGTCGTCGTACGTCGTAATTTGTTATAATTTGTCTTACGAAAGAGTTATACTGTTCATTTTAAAAGTTTTAATAATTAAATTTCACATAAAACGCTTATGTTTCAGTATATTCAATTTTATTACCATTTTTTTAAGTAGGCGTATAACTTGCTTTTATTTGTCAGGAACATACGATTTCTACGGCTTGAATTACTATACAACACGACTCGCCCGTATGGCCAAGGAGGGAGAGCAAATTGGCGTTTGGCCTGTATATGGACACAATGACTTTGATTTGATCCTGTCTGTAAACCCCGATTGGGAAAGTGCTGGAACTAATTGGTTTTATGTATGTAAATTTAGCCCATTATCGTAGCTCTTTTTGTATTAACGTTGTTCGAGAAGAAAGCTTACAAAAAGATAATCTAATATAACACTTGCACGGTAATTAGAATCCTAAAATAAAGGTATAATGGCAAAATATCAAAACTAAATTATAGTTTTATGGATTTCACAAACAGATAATATTTCAGTAAGAAGAAAATAAAAAACATATTTTCTTTCATTAATTACTTAATTGATTATTTTATACTAAAGTAAAATATTAGAAATTTGCAGCTATTATCCAAATTAAAACTTACATTTTTAATAGGATAATAATATTTGCTAACTTTTATTTCTTTAAACTCTAACAATATACGTTCCAGGCGTACCCAAAAGGCTTACGTAACCAATTGCGATGGCTGAAACAAGAATATGGAGATATAGAGATTATAATTATGGAAAATGGCTTTGCTTCATACAATTCTACTTTAGAGGACAATGATCGGGTTGATTATTACAAGCAACATTTGGAACAGGTACATATTCGCATGAGTTACTTTATGCTTAATGAAAAAGAAGACTCAGAGGTGTCTTCCTTTCCGTCGGTGCGCTTGGCGCAGCGGCACAGTATCTTATTGAAAACTGAATCTAGGAAATGAATTATTCATTGATTCATTTTCTCACTCTCGTAAGAAAATAAAGTTCGATATTGAGCTCCGTCACTCAACATGCAATATCAAAAAATAGTGATATTTCATTCCTGATTCCATTTGCCTAATTTACTATATGCTAAATACATCGTGGAGCTGTAAAGAAGGTAATTTTTAAGAAAGGCGAAATTTGGTCAGATATTCCAAATCCAACCAACTAACTTATTTGATAAAATTTTACATAATTTTTGAGAAACGAATTTTTTTTATTTTAACTTTATCAAGATCGTGTGCGGATAAAATGATTATCAAATATCCAGGTCTCTCGGAGTGTCAATTAAGCAATCCCTTTTGCCGAACTTTATATGAAATTCGCCTCAGAATCGAAATCTATTGGGCATTTCCCGTAGATCTAAACATATGAAATTTCGCAAGTTAGAACTTACTATATAAATAATGGAAAAAATCCTAAAAATGAAAATTTTTAGGTATATTATCAATCAGAAATAATTAGAAACTTATATTTCTAGTTCAACTTTTATTAGTTGTACTTTCCGTTGATCTGAAATGAACAAGGAATCCTCGGTTTGCGAGTTCGGCTCGCACTTGACCAGTTTTGACAGCTTTGCGCCCAAATTTTGCTTCTTCAAAAGCTTAGTTGAGTTCCATAACTCAACAACTACAAAATAAACTAAATAAGTAATTTTAACTCATGATATAATATATTGTTTCTAGGTATTACTAGCAATTGAAGAAGATAAAGTCAATGTGACAGGTTACACAGCTTGGACTATGTTAGACAACTTTGAATGGGTTGAGGGATACAGGTATATAGATATTTATAATTTTAAATGCGTGGTAATTTTTGATGAGAGTAAATTAAGCGGGCTATCGTGCCGTAGTAGGACAGCATCTAACTGTTAATAGATAGTAGTCGTTTCGATCACCTCTAGAGGGGATGATTTTTTTAAATATTTAAATTATTTTCATTACATGGCTTTGGTTGAATTGGTTTCCGCCACTCAACACACTATATGACGAAAATGGATTGAGTACAGTGTGACTGGTCACTTTTTCTCTACTGGTAAAGTAGTGCTCTGAAGAAACGTAAACTTTAAAATGCTTTGATAAATAAATTTCAACTGCCTATTCCTGGATGTTTTTATAATATTTTTTCTGTTTTCAGATCTAAATTTGGATTATACCAGGTTGATTTTGAACATCCAAAACGCACACGTACTCCTCGCGCCTCCGCGGAATACTACAAGCGTGTCATAAAACACCACGCTTTTAATGTAGATAGTAATAAAATTACTGATGAATTGTAATATATATTTTTTTATCTTATATAAGAGTCATTTTCAGAAGCCATGTAAAATTGCCATGTTTTTGCAAATCCTCAAAGTAATAATAATGGAATATGTAGAATAATAAAAAACACTCCTGAATGATATTTTCAAGGGAAATATCATGTAGAGCCAAGTTTCTATACACAGGATGTGTAGAAACTCTTTCTACAAGCACTTACTTTATAAACTACGTCTTAGGTAAAATATGTAGCTTGTCCGTTTCATTATAACAAAAACTATTAGAATAGAATAGAAAATACAATTTAGTGGCATAACATTTATTTTTATAAGAGTGTAAGGACATGAGGAATGTAGTAAGATTCGGAATAAGTACCGTTAGAGGAAATACTAAAGTAGCCCCAGTAAGTGATTAATAAATTCAAATTTAAAAATTCCCAGGAGGAAAACTAGATTATATATTAGCTTTCTACGACTTTAGGAAGTACCTTATGAACTTTAATATGAGCAGTCATACAATGATGATGAAAAATATCAATAAAATTTAAAGTGTAAGAGCTATGCAAATGAAACTGACTGACATCATATTCCGAAAATTTTGTTTATGGTGGTACAAGTATAATCAAAACCCAAGCTAAGTTCTAAGAAACGATGAAGCGATTCAAAATAAAATAGATCATATTGTCACTTTGCTTGGCTCGTCTTAACGTAAACACTATCGTGGCCCTAGATTACTGAACAAATATGTACATAGGTTTTGGTAACTGGTAGTTATTTAGAAAAAATAAATAAAAGAAATGTTAAAGTTCATCAGTTACTTTATTGTCGCTATCTACATCAATACTATGTTGCTTGATGACTTGCTTGTAGAACTTAGCGGATGCGCGAGGACGACGAGTGCGTTTCGGATCCTCAAAATCCACTTGGTAAAGGCCGAATTTAAGTCTGAAAACATAAAGCGACATTAAAATATAATCCTACAATCACCATCCTCAATATATTATCATTATAAATTAAGGCCGGTCGTGCGATTGTAAACGCGACAGTTTGTGGATTCGATTATCAGTCGAAAAAATTAAATATTTAATATGTCCATTTCCTTGCTCTGGTAAAGAGACAAATCGCGGCAATGCTTCTAGAATTCGGCGTAAAATGGGTAACGGAGCGGAGCACTAGGTTCTCGTCTGCTATATACTGGATATAGCCTGTAGCTGAAATTAAATGTAATTAAATATAAATTATTACTTGTATCCAAAGGCCCATTCAAAGTTATCCATCATTGTCCAAGCTGTGTAACATTTTATGTCCGCTCCGTCTTCATTGATGGATAGAAGAACCTGATATTAAAATGTATAAATTCATTTAATATATATTCAAATAATGTATACTGCCTTGCCTGTATACTGCCTACCCTGCATATATGTATGCAGGGTAGGCAGAGGTAAATCAGTGTTAAGACAATTCTTTTTACTTTCCGTCCAATTTTCGGGACATTTTCTGTTGAGTGCCAAAACTTAACGCTGAGCTTTGTCTTGTTACCAGAGCGACGAAATGAAAATCATGAATTAATCCGAGTGAGCATTGAACTTATACTCGGGGAACTTACAAATAGTTACTCTGCCATTGCGCCACGATGGCGCCCCAGTTTTTTTTAAAATTTCAAAATATAAATTCTGTTATATATAAATCCTCCCAAAAAAATATACATATAATCCGAAATTTTCTCAATATTATTGACCCAATTTTAAGCTAACTAGTCCGTTAAAAATAGTTTCATTTACTTGTTCTAAATGGTCTTTATAATATTGTACACGGTCGACATCTTCCAATCCAAAGTTGGTGTCAGCGTAACCATTTTCCGTTATGTAAATTGGTAGTTTTCCAAACTTTTCGTTCATCCACCTTACGAGATTGCGAAGACCTGGTGGATTTATCTGAAATTACATAGTATATTAATTTTTTCACCGTCCAATTTTCGTGACCTACGTGTTGAGTGGCGGAAATCAATGCCACGTTTTGATTTCTTTCCAGAGCGAGGAAATAAAAATGGTCTGCTCCCTTTGAATGGAAATGGGATCCACAATCGTCACGGACATATAACATTACGATTTAATTCTTAGTTAGCCTAAACAAAATAAATAACAATAATTAGAAACACCTTCATTATTACAGATATACATAAGTAAGTACATTGTACTATAAACACATTTAGTTTCATTATTTCTAAAATAAAGTCCGGGACAAAGTATATCTATCTTTTATAAATAAGTCACAATAAGGCACTCTGTGAGAAAAAAATTGCAAGGTGATATTACTTTTTTATTGATAAAGATATTGAAACTTACGACGGAAAGTTATTCAATCATCAATGAACTTTTATTAAGATAATCTTTGGCTTTTATAGCATGTAATTTGGACGTATACTTTTCGAGAAAATGCAAAATTAAACAAATTCAACACTCTCTTTACGGCCGTAAGACTAGGCTCGAGCTTCAGAATTATGAGAATGATTAAATATCTAATAACAGAATTTTAGGTGACATGCGGGCAAAGCCGTGAGAGCGCCGCTAGTTATAAATATATATGAACGTACATAGAACCAATCAGCTCCATTCTTCCATTCTGGTCGAACGGAGAATATAATATCAAAATCATAATTGCCCTCCATAGGCCACTGCCCAACCTGTTCACCATCTTTTGCTTTGCGTACTGTACGAGTCGTGTAGTAATTGAAAGCTACGAAATCGTAGGTTCCTAGAGAAAAAATAAAAAATGTAATTAACTTTTAATTAAAAACATTTTTCCAATCATTAAATTAATTAAAAATACTAATATTATTAACCTTTAATAAAATCAATTTCCTCTTGACTTAATTCGGGCAATCTCGATTTTTTCCAGCCTTGACTCTCACATCTATCCTTCATATGCTTTTCTATCAGAGGTGGCCAGCCACCTTTTTCAGAATATATTGGATATGTATACATTCCAAGCTAAAAAATATTATAATAATGTAAATTTTGAAAAAGCTTCACGTCTCAATATAAACAAAACTACTATGTACACGAACCATAACTTCCCTAGCAAGAATTGCTGCTTCTTCCTCATCTTTATTTTCGGCCTCCAACCATAGGAGGGCATTGGTTATACCAATTTTACCTTAAATTTAAATAAAAAAAAATATATATTTATTATTGGTTCTTTAAATATCGAAAATATTGTAAAGTAGTTACGAGAGATGCAGTTAACGTTAAGAAAATAGGATTTTTATATATAAACTTATATTAATATATTTTTTTAAATTGAAATACAAAAATTAAATCTAAAGTAATTATATATTATTGTCCTCAATGTTGGAAACAATAATGAATCTAAACCTAACGAAATCTAACTTAACCTACGACTTAACTATTCCACAATAGAATAATAAGTGTGAGAAAAGAAGAAATTCCTTTCCCACCGGCGCTGTTCACCCGATTTCTCTTTTGTCAGCATTTTGTGGCCATCGGCCGCCTATCAGACGAACACAGTATAATATTAAATAGGTTTTCCGCCTGTGATAATAGCGCTATATAACGTAAACTAGTTAATATTGTTTCTTACCATTATATTTTGGTCTAAATTCTTTATCATATATTCTCCATGCCTTTGCATGAGCTAATAAAACGTGCTTGTTACATAAGTAGCTTCCAATTCCAGTGCTAACTATTCCTGGTGCATGAAGACCCATATTGAAAGAAAAGTCACAGAACGCTGTAGGTTCATTCAACGTCAACAGGATCTTGACACGATCAGCATACAGATTGTACACAACTCTTGCGTAATCGGCAAACCAATCTACTATTAAAGGGTTGGCCCATCCTCCTATAAAAAACAATGAAAATAATGTTAGGCGAACCAACAATCAGACACAAAATCCAGCTTTTACAATAAATTTATTTACACTTGTTATATACACATATACTCTCGTAGTCACAATATTGAAATATGAATTGTAATGACAAGT
>JAATLQ010031501.1:0-77510 GCA_013421005.1 Heliconius erato x Heliconius himera
TACGCAAAAGGAAATTGAATAATTCTATACAGTGTTGCTAGTGATTTTTAACAGTACTTCTTACATGTTAAACTTATAAAATATATAAAGTTAATGAATCTACTCAATTTGCCAATTAGTGCCAATACT
This sequence comes from Heliconius erato x Heliconius himera, assembly GCA_013421005.1. NCBI lineage: Eukaryota > Metazoa > Arthropoda > Insecta > Lepidoptera > Nymphalidae > Heliconius > Heliconius erato x Heliconius himera. The sequence continues at coordinate 130 of JAATLQ010031501.1, forward strand.
ATTATGTATAATTAAATTGATAATATCATACTCTTTTAATGTACTAAAATAAGTATATGATAATAGATAGAACTATTCCATATGGTCTTGGTCGTGCTGTTTAACACGTGTCATGTAGAAACAAAGCACAATGATACTTTCTCAAACACAATTTCCATGCAAGAAAGAGCACGAAGATGTAAAAAAATGAAAAAGGTATTATATCAAGGGATATTAAATACAAAACAGCAAAAACTTTTCAATTATTTTATTTCTCATATCAGTCTTGAACGCGAATATATATACATATGTATATATTACAAGAATATATAAAATTGAGAACGACTAATAAAACAAATACTTTTATTAGTAGTTTTCAATATTAAAGGTAACCCCGTAATGTGAAACCGTCTTTACAAAAAGATATTTTTTTAAAAAATGGCAGTAACAATATACTATCACAAATTTTATATTTTAAATATAATTAATAAATAAAAATCCATTTATTTGTGTTTTTACATATTTTTATTCGAGATCGGCCGAACGCTAGTACAAATATAATGATAAATCTAAATATTTTGACTACTTTTATATTTAAGAGCGTCAATGAAAAAAAAAACAAAAAAACAATATATAACAGTCAGTGTAATAGTAATTTTTTAAATGCACTCAGAGATATCAATCAGCATTTAACTAACATTAAATTAATAAGCGATTCAATGTTAATTAAACAGTAATTGACGTATCTAATAAAAATTGGAAGTTCAAATTATATTAGTTTTTTTCGTAAATTAATATAATAAAAAGAAATATTCTATATTGAACTATAGTTCACCATAACACTGACTACTAACTCTACCTATATAAAATTTACTCATACATATAGTACAGGAGCTGGCAATAAAATTTTACTTTGTAAGGAAAACCAAAAAAAACATTGTTATTTCTAATCTTAAAATGTCATGATATACTGGAAAGTATACAAAAATTGTGTAGTAACGCTTATTTTTATAGAATTAATTAAAATAATGAAAATAATAAACTATGTGCTAATAGTTTATACATAACAAAAAAATGTTAGTTAAATTGAACAGTTAAACTTTTCAGTTAATAGTTCATACATACATAAGTGTTTAATTATCCTAATGAAAAAAAAAATCCTATTTCACACTAAATACACTTTAAAATTTTAGAAATACAAATTAACTGAAAAGTTTCAACTACACTAAACAAATATAAAATAAGACAGTTGTTTTAAAGCGTATTCTAGTATCAAATGCTAGTGCCACTACAAATAACGTGCATAAATTGTATGTTCAAACCATTTAAGAGCTATAACAACAAGATAATTAAAATCTAAAAGGAAGTTACACAATAAATTCGTAAAATTATATATACTACTATGTGGGTTACATTTAAAGAAAAGTATTTAAAAAATCATACTAAGTTAGAATAACTAGAGATATTGGTATATTTATAAAGATATTGCTATGGTAGGGTATTTTTATTTATTATGAAGATTTAAAAGATTTGTTTTGTAGATATTGCACCAATTCGATGCTAAATAGTTATAGAAATAATAATACACATAAAGTAAAATCATTTAGTCTTATGAATTTAACATTTTCACTTAAACAAAATTTAAGTTTCGAGTCAAAAAAAAGCATTCACAACAATAACTTTTATATGTTATTTTTTGTTAAAAAAATAATTACATTTATATCAAAGTTTAGATACTTTTATAATAAAAATAATTGTGTCAAAATAATATAAACTGCTTACATTTGAAATTAAGCAAACAAGTGTTTACATAATTAGTCTGAAATTACTTACATTGCTTATTAAAAATAAATGTTTGAGTAATCAAATACTGTATGAGAAATTTAGAAATAATTACATATGGTTTGGTAATATATTAGTAATATTAAACGGATTCCTTTTAATAGTAAGGGGTCATCCTTAAATTTACGTCATACTATTTTTTTAAATTTTTGACCCCGTATATAAGTATATGTTATTTTAAATTTTACACTTATTTATTATTAAAATAATAAAGCAGTTCCGTAATGTTGTGTACATATTATATTTTAATATAAAATGTCAAAAAATTTCAGACCCCAGAGAGTGGGGGGCCACACGATGTCACACTTGGTCGATGATTGATTGCTTGATAGCTAACTTAATTTATTTATGACCTCTAACTCTCTCTAATATTCTCTCAGGATAAGGGAAGAAATAATTCATAACGATTTATTAATACAGTAATTTATGAAACTAAATTACGATACGAGAATGAAAAAAGACACTAACTATATAATATACGTGTTACAATTTTTAAAAAATCACAAAACAAAAAAAATATTTCCCACGGAAAATTACATGTTTGGGTTGATATATCTTGTTCTCAATGACCACAAAGTCATAATAATAGTTTAGAGATAGTCAATATAATCTCTTAAATATTTAAAGTGTTAGTTACAACAATTATTAATAATGTGTAGAAAAATTCAAACCTTTAACAATTAAACGTGCTCAAATGATTCATATAGAAGCAAAAAGATATCAGAGATATAAGATATATATATTTAAATCGATATTTGGAAAAAGTTTAATAAATAATGTTATTATAATAATTCTTGCAACTTTTGAACAAATATTATTGGAATATAACCGAGATATTATAACATATGTTAAAAACATCGAATAAAAAGTTATTAGATATTGCTGATGTAAGAAAAGGATGATTTCTATATTAACTTACATATGATTCAAAAACTAGACACATGTAGAAAGTTGTTTTTAATAATTTTAATGTTTATTATTAATTTAAAACGTTTAGGATTTTTTTTTTGTTATTTTTAAGAGAAAATTTGTGTCAAAATACAATCTTTATTATTAAATGAAATGCGCCATTATTAGTACAGTTTTTATAAATAAAAACAGAGCATATCAGCTATTACTAAATACTAGCGTTATAGTAACATAATATATAGAGAAAAAAACATTTAAACGACTTATATTTTATAATTACATAAAAATAAACTAAGCTAAAGTAACTGTCAAACGACTCGCTGCAACCATTTTGTTGTTAAATTTTTTCTTGAAACTCTCCGCCGCTGCAGTGCTTTTGAACGTTATTTTAGCGCTTCTCTCTTCTTTATCCAATATTAAATTCTGTAAATTATAATAATCCATTTTTTTCACTGCCGGCTCTTAGACTATGTACATTTGTACATACTTTATATTATAATAAAAGCTAGAAATAGGAAAAATGTTATACATACAAGTAATTTACATTTTAAATGTGTATTTTATATGATTATCATTTATTTTACATTTATTATAATAAAGATACATGAGTTCGTTGAGGTATGGAGCTATATGATGGTTAAAAATTTCATACATATTTAATTAAGAATTTGAAAATATTAATTTAAAGCATTATCTTGTATATACATAATAATCATTTCTTTGATGATATAATGAAACAAAATTATCTCTGTATAAAAAATATAAAAACACCAAAAACCTATTTATTTGAATAATTTAATAGTTTTATTTGTAAATAATATTTTGCTGTGTAATACTGTATTTAACTACCAAAACTTTTTACATTATCAAATAAATAGTAGAATTATTAAATTTAAAATAATAAAATATATAAATAAATATCAAATATATATTTTAAAAAAAATTTGCAAAGAAAGTTTGTTATATCTTATTTAGTTCCATACAAACCTCAAAATATGTTTAAAATATTACAAAACAACACTTTTCTTATTTCAACACTTTATAACAGTATGTAAAAAATATATATTTAATAAGTACCTGCAATATTATAACTTTTATAAATAAACAGAAATAAAATAGAATTGAGTTCTTACCCTACTGCGCGACGTAAATTGGGATTTGTTTATTTGATTTTAATCATTATTAAATATTGTTCTTAAAATATTTAATGTAAGATACAATCACGCACAGATTTTAAATTAGTCACTAAAGAATTTTTTACTTTAGTTAGGAAAAGCTTACTCTATCCAAGAATATTTTTTAGCAATTTGGGAACCTAGTACTAAGACACTCCGTTCCCCACTTTCCGCCGAATTTTGCAGCATTGCGCGTTTAGTGGCAGAACGCAATATATCCACAAAAGTCAATTTGACGAAATATTTAGAAATTTTGAATTTCTAAATATTTCGATCTCCGAGTGCCGGGAGTAGGGATATGTTTATTCGGCTTAAACTTTTTTAGTGTACTAAGATATTTTTTACATACTGTCTATTATAATCTAACTTGATCTACATATTTATATTTTTTCTTAAGCATATACAACTAAAACTAGTAAAGAGACTAGATTCCATCACATATTGTTATTATCATTAATGTATGATATATTAAGTGATCTTCCACAAAAAAGTGGCACATCTCTATATGAAAATATAACTATTAAAAATTTATATTACATTACATAATAAAGTTGTAAAATATCTATTAAAATAAATTAAATACATATAACATTTAATCTACATTTACCATTTATTAGATGATTTGAATGTTTTTTATATCATCATTTCAATAATAATTTTATTTGTCATATATTTAAATTTTAGTAGTCATTTTCTATAATATTAATAAATTAAAGTTCTTCAGCAAGATGTTGTGGGTTCGAAACACTTAAGACAATAAAAGTAAATATAATTACATTATTTGCATGTTTTTATCGAAAGAGTTATTTAAAAATCGAGTTCTTTGTTTGTTATAATCAAGTTATTTATCGATAATAAAAATAAATCACATTATTAGCATTATATTCTGTGTATTGGATGACATTATTTTTGTAAAATGATATCGCTTATATATCTTTTAAAATATATAATACACGATTTCAAAGTAAACCAATAAATCCTAAAATTTTACATAATTCGTTTTTTTTTTAAATCAAAATTAATAATGAAATAAAAAGCGACTATTTCATTAATGTTTACTTAGAAACCGTTACTTTCACACTTTTTCATAACTTTTTTTTAATATAAATATAATGTTCAAATATATTCCAGATATCTTAAAATTAACTTAAACACTTAAATACAATAAGATATAATAAATAAGTAAATATCACATTATTATTATCACAGATAGAAATATTTTTGGGATGATTTTTGAAAAAATCGGAGATGCTTTAAATATGGTCACCATATATCCTTTATTATTTTTAATAAAAGTAAAATTCTATGATTATACGTCAGCGAGAAGTACAACTTATAAAACTTGAAATATTAAAATTTGCTGGAATATGTATTATTTTGCATGAAATTAACTACAAATTGTTCTCAAACTTGCGACGCATTTTAATACTTTAAAAATAAACTACTAAAGGTACTGAGAATTTTACATTAAAACGTGACGTTTCATCGGTCTGATTATATCCGACATTTTTACTATCGATAAATCTGTTGATAAAACAGTACTGTTGTGATTCCGTCGTTACTGAGGTTTTTTTGTTAAGTTTTATGATTATTTTGTTTTTGCAAAATTTAATTTTTCATATTTTATAACATAAGTAAGCCTGAAGCCCTAGATCAAATTAAATAGAAATAACAAAGTTATATAAATGTTTTAGAAACAGTATTTCTTTGTTTAAATTTTGTCTCATGCCAAAATGAATAGAGTATAGTGGGTTCAAATTGACGCCTGACTTAAAACGCGACGGTTGTGTATTCGATTCCCACTCAAGAGATTTGTATTCTTCTCGCTCTGGTAACAAGACACTATTCAACATAACTATGTCTAAAAAATTAGGCGACAGTGTGCGAGAAACAAAGCATTTTAGCATTAAACTCCCTCTATTTACCCTGTCACTTGATTTTATATTAAGATACAACTTTAAAATATTATATTTAAATAATATTCTAAAACTAAAAGAAATATTTGTTCTAAGATTGCTTTCGCACTAACAACTACATTGGTTTACAAAGTATATGTTTTTTTAATGTCTTCAAACAACAAATCTGCCGTTTTGTCGCGGCAACCATATTGGATCTATATCGACACAGATTATAATTATTGTTACTGGTAGATCGACACTCGAATAGAATTCAAAACGAATTGTCAGTTTTGAGATATCTAAGAGGTAATAATCGTAAATTGAGAAGTAGCTTTGAAGAATTGTTTTATTATTTTGTCTCCAATACAAAATATTCATATATATTTTTATAAAATATGAAGGATTAATGTTTTGCATTAACAATTTATTGGTTATTTGGCTTTGAAAATGATACTTTATTATGTTTTTTCTATTGCTATAATAGCTATACTTCAATTTTTCTAAATGGAATTTGGGATATAACCGTAATCATATCACTTTAGCTCTTTGGGATATATTTTTTTTAATTTTAGTTTCTCGCTGTATCCGCACACAGCGAGGTAGACAGAGGGAACCTTATGTTAAGACACTTCGTGCTTCACTTTTCGCCGAGTTTTTTGAGGCATTGCGTGTTGAGTGGCGGAACTCAACACCGGGCTTTTTTCCTTGGTGCCAGAGTGAAGAAATGAAAATATTAATAAATAATCATTAATTCCCTCTAGTGGGGATCGAACCCACAACCGTCGCTTTACAGTCACACCTGTACCTGGGGCCTTGTGCCCCTGCGTCACGACGACCTCTTTCATATATCATAGTAATCAAAAATTGACTTGATTGAAACAGTAATAATAGTGATATTATATAAATTAATCGCGTCCTATTATTATTAGGATTTAACGATAATTGTTTGTTACTTAGTATATAACGATATCGATTAATTACTACTAGAAAAGAAACCACGGTAATCGTTCATTATTATTGAAGATATAACGGTAATCGATCACTATTATATAAAAAAACAAAGCATTCCCGAATTATTATTAAGCATAATAATTAGCACGGTAATTATTCACTAAGGATATTACGGTAATCACCCATTTATAGCATCCCATTATTACCTGCACGTCCTGTCCAGCTAATGCCTTCAATCTTGTATCCGTCATACCGAAAGGTAAATTTTTAACTTCCGCCATGTTTTTTACATCCGCCATGTTGCTTTCTTCTTGATTATTATCATCTGAGTCATATTCGTATTCAATTTTAGCATTTTTTATGACTATTCTAGATTTTTCTCTAATAGTTCGTACTGCTCGATTGAATATGCCAGGGTTTGGTTTAGAGGGGTCGGTGGTAGTCGGTTCGATTCTATTGAACACAGATTTTTCTGATTTACGTTGTAATATAACTCTTCTGTTTGGAAACTTTTTGTCGTCTGTTTGTGTTTTAGGTTTTTCTTCTTTTTCTGACTGAAATTAGATTTAAAAGATTATTTGTATTTAATTCTTTTTTAGCTTTAATTTAATTTCAATTGATAAGTTAAATAGAGGCCGTTGACAGCAATGTTACGGTTGTGGGTTCGATTCCCAGTCGGGGGAATGAATTATTCACATTTAATAACTGTGGTCACTATATAAACTAAGAAACAGGGCAGGATGTGGGGAACCGAACCAATATAGTAAATTCCATCTATCTTCACTGACTCGTATCTAAAGAATAGTGGCAAAACATTTCGTTCTATGTTGATGGAACTTAACGCCAATCTTTGTCGCAGTAGGGAAATGAATTAAAAAAATCAAAATTAAATCAGCTTCACGCTGTATCCCGCACACAGCAGGGTAGGCAGAGGGAACCTAGTGTTAAGACACTCCGTTCCCCACTTTCTGCCGATTACCTGAGGCATTGCGTGTTGAGTGGCAGAACTCAACGCCGCGCTTAACCTCGACACCAGAGCGAAGAAATGGAAATATAAATTTAAGTAAATATTTCATCTCCTCGAGTGGGGATCGAACCCACAACCAGTCGGTTTTACAGTCACACCTCGTGCCACTGCGTCACCACAAACAATTTATTTTTCCGTATGTTTTGAACCCAAGACCATTGAGTTTAGTCAGACCCCGTGCCACTGCCCCACGATGGTAACAATAAATAAATACATATATTTTTTTAAAAAACTAACCTCTTTTTCATCAAAAATTATTTTTTGTCTCGATTTATTGATCGCACTTGTATTGGACACATCTTTTATAATTGTCTGCAAAACAAACATAATATAAAAATATATACTTTAATACTTTTTTCATAACATATTGAAATATAAATGAATCGGGATTTGAAGCCACGCCTCTTGTAAAATGTGACACTATAATAAAAATTGTATTTATTATTTCTTATCTTTGTATAACAAGCGAATTTGAGCCTCTGCGTATTGAGAGGAGCTCAATATCACAGTTTGTCTACCAAAGCACATTCAAATTCCGTTACGTTAAAATATAATTCTTTCCAAATTTACTAAGAAATAACAATTAAAATATATGAGAAATGTCATATATATTTTTTGATTAAAAATAAAGGTTTAATTTATAAAATTAAATGGATAATCTATCATTACCTTGTCAGTTTTATCTTTATCAGTATTTGTTTTGTTCGCACCCAAAACAGTTCTGCGGATTGGTGATTTTTCTGCAAAAAAGAAAATGTATTTATTATTTCTTATTCTTGTATCTGAGTATAGAATTCAAGCTACTGTGTATTAAGTGGCAGAACCGACGCGCTTTATCTACCAAAGTCAGAAGGTGAAAATAAACATAATAATTCCTCCAAGCATAAGCGAATGGGGCGGTGGGTGGGAAAAGGAATACTTTAACACTAGGTTCCCTCTAGGTACCCTGCTATATGCGGGATAAACCGTCATGTTAAAAAAAAAGATCTTGTTATTGTATTCATCCATTTTCAAGACACTGTATATTGAATGGCGGAAATCAAGGCTTTACTTAGCAGATAATGAAAATAAACAATTTCTCATAGTTGGTATCGAGCCGACTGCCATCGTACTTAATACGGTTACCTAGTGTTAACACACTACATTTCACACGCACCGCCCAATATTCGACATAATTTTTATTAGAATAGTTTATTAAAAGAAAAATTTTTGGAAACTTTTAACATATTTTTTTAAGTATTAATGAGTGACATTGCGCCATGACGATTTGCATTTTTTCTTACACAGACTTAGACATTTTAGACCATAGACAGGAAACCAGAGGGAATCCTTTAATAATTATAAGCTAAACGTCGTGAAAGGAATGATTTTTAATTAAATCATTGATGATTATAATATTTGCTAAATGTAACAGTTTTCCAGATCCGGCACAAAGTGTGACTGTAAACGCGACTGGTTGTGGGTTCGATACCCACTCGAGGAATTTAAATATTTAATTTAAATCTATATTTCTATTTCTTCGCTCTAGTGTCGAGGCAAAGCGCGGCGGAGTCTGGGTTGGGAATCAAACCCACAATCGTTAAGTTTACAGTTAGATAATATGCTAAAATATATAATTACCTTTCTTTTTCTTATCTTCAACGGGCTCATTGAATACAATTTTCTGTTTAGGTTTCTTAGGTTCTATCACTTTAGGAGGTAATTTTGAACGGAGGTCAATTTGTTTCTTCGGTGGTTCTTCCACTCTGAAATAATATAACAAAAATTATAATTTTTCGTATTTTGTGTAAAATAACGACACTAGGCCTAATAGTTGTAACTCATTAAAAAAATAATATAAAAACGTTTTTTAACATGTTTATTTATAGTTATGCAAAAAAACTAACATTAAAACAACATATAAAAATATATGTTGTTGTAATGTTATGTAATGAAATATCTTTATCAAATTATAATTTTTAATATCAAATTATAATTTTATTCTCTTGACATACAAACCTTTTTTTAAAATATTCTGTTTAATGGAATAATAAAATATAATTTAAAAAATTATATATAAATGCTTCTTTGAGCATTGACAATTGAAGAAATAAATGTTCTCCATGTTCCACGTATTATAGACATTGGATTCAGAATTGCGGAAATCAACGCCGTGCTTTGTCTTTCTAGTTTAAGAATAAATATAAGTGAAAATCAGACCCACGATCAATTCGTTTACTATAATTTAACTACTTTGTTGCCGCCACTCAACATGCAATGTCTCGAATATTCGACGGTGCGTAGGAAACGAAGTGTCTTAACAATAGGTTCCCAGGTTCCCTGTGCCTATCCCGCTATAAGCGGGATACAGCATGAGGTTTTAAAAAAATACTTACTTCTTAGTTTTCTCTTTAAACCGTCCGCTGTCATCGTCATCTGACAATATATCATCAATGTCATCTAATATTAGATCTAAATCGTCATCGGTGTCGATTTGTTTGTCATTCGGCAACGGCGGTGTTAAGTTACGTTCGGGTGACGTTTTGGGAATGTTCTCGTGTGGTGGTGTCAGATTATCTGTAAAAATGTGTGATAATTACTAAATTAATTATTGACAGTAATAAAACAAAGTTTATTTACTATCTTTTGATAATCAATCTTATGTAATAATAAAGTTGTATGAATGTTTTGTCAAGGATTCTAATCTTCAATGTAATATTCAATCGACAAGTTGCATAATAAAAATTCATTCGAATTTTACGTTTTTTTTTCATTTGGCGGTTAGCATCTACAGGGAATACTAGTATTATTTGTAGATGCTAACCGCCAAATTTCATAATTCTAGGTCAACCGGAAGTACCCTATTAATTTTGATTTCCCTTATAGTGTCGAAATACGCGTTTTTTGCGATGTAATTGGCCATATCGCAAAGTAAATACAGAAATATGATTTTTTCAGGAAATTATGGGACTATAGACCTGACTATATCCAAGTGTTCTTATGATAAAGGCTCTTGACAGACAGACAAACAGAACAAGAAAGTGATCTTATAAGGGTTCCTTTCGGACATGATACGTTGTACTCATAATATCGCATATTTTTTGACATTCAAGATTTTTCTATTTTATTTTCTAAAACAATAAAAATGACAATTTTAATTACACTAAGAGCCAAACACTACGCAATTTTACATTACATTTAAAAAAATCTCACATAAAAGACAAATAAGTAATAAAGATAAAATAATAATCCGAGTACAGCATAATCACACCAGAACATATTTACAAAGGATTAAAAGGCCCGGAACCTTAAAAAAAAAAACAAAAAAAAAAAAGAAAATTTTAAAGAAAACTAACCGCAAGTTGAATTAGCCTCAGCACTTTCTACTCTGACTGGTGACCTATCTCTCTCTACATTCTCCTTTATATCAACTTTCTCTGTTTCCGGTGATTTTCGTGTAGTGTCCGGTTTCTCCTGCTCAACCTCAGCATGGGCCGGTTTATTTTCTTTTTGCTCTGGTAACTTGGTCTCTGGTTTTTGAACTGTGTCCTTTTCTTTTTCCCTAGAAGTAATATAACATACATACATTGTATTAGTATTTATTATGTATTTTTTTTAACTTTTTTGTTATCTTCACCCTATTCCGCACATAGCAAGGTAGACAGAGTGAACGTAGGGTCAATATTCTGTACAATATAATAAAAAAAACAACATCCAGATGTTTAGACGAAATCAATAATTAATCAAAATTATTTATCAAGAGACATGGGTTTTAAAAAATCTTTTTACTCCGTATCAAAACTCCATACTCCGATATCCAAGCAAATTCTATATAAGATATTGAATTTGGTTGCATACCGGATTTGCATTAAATTAAACAAATACAACACTCACTTATCCAACAAATGTTTTTGCAATGCGACCGCATTCTTCCTGCGTCTCACTTCTTTAGCCCGCAGTACTCGTTCCCTTAGATTTTCTTGTTCACGAACTCGCCGTCTGTATTCACTTTCCTGAAACAAAAAAATGTCTTGCGTAAATATATTATTAACGAATCGAAACTGCTCTATAATTGCGAGAACAGTACGATCGACGGACGACTCATGTCCGACTTATGTCATGTCATATATTGTACACTCGGTAGGGAAATAATAAAAGTAGGGAGAATCCTGAAATGAGGCCGTCACGGCGCAATGGTGCAAGCGCGGTACTGTAAAAGTGATAGTTGTGGGTTCGACCTACTAGACAAATTAGTTATTATTTACTAGTATTTTTAATAATTCCTCGCTCTGCGTCAAGCTTTGAGTTCCACCACTCAACACGCGATGACTCGTAAAATTCAGCCTCTGTCTATCCTGCTAATCAAAAAAACTAATCTCGCTTTTAGCACTTATATATAGAGGCTATCCCAATATCAGGATGTTTGGCGCTCGATGAGGGAAGCCTACGTTCAGCAGTGGGGCTGATTAAAAAAAAATAGAGACTATCGATGCGCAGTGGCACACCACATAACTGTAAAGGCTTCAAAATCAATTGTCATTAAAAAGGTTATTATCTCACCTCATCTAAAGGCCTCTGTCTTCGTTCGGGACTTCGTCGAGGTGAAGGTGATCTACGGACTGGTGATGGCGATCTCATACTAAAAAAACATATAAATGGTTACTTTTAATAGTGGAAATATCAGACTGCATTTGCAATGGTTATGAATTAATAGTATGGGGTCAGTTTCAACACTCTATTTGTAATGTCTCAAAATTCGACTAGAAAGTAGAAAACACAGGGTTTTTTAACACTAGGTTTTACAAACAAAATGGTAATTTACTCTACTTTAGCATGTATATAAATTATACAACCAAACAAATTGTTCAGCTTTATACTATTAGTATAGATATAATATATCTTACCGTCGCCTCAATCCAGCTCTGTTAGCATTAATAAACTCCTCTTGCCTCCTTAGTAAGTCGTCGTCATCACTCTTACGCCTCACCGGAGGCCGAACTAAGTCGTTTTCAATTTCTATCGTTGTGTTTTCTATGTATCTGTTGTAATTAAACATTATTTTAACGTTTTTTAAATCTATATATTAATAAGCGAAGGAAAAACTTTGGACTGTTTTGAACAAACTTAGTATGTACGAAATAATACAAAATTTGGCATAACTGAAATTTGCATAGTATATTTTTAAAAAATGCGTAAGAAATAGATTAAATTAATAAAATAAATATAACTGACACTATCACGCGTGAAACAGAATGTTACATACCTTTGTGGAGACCGTCTTGGTATCTTCCTAGTGGCAGCTCGAGCCAACGCATTTCTTTGTTCCGCTATAAACCTTTCCGCCGCGTCGTCAATGTCTTTAATTGGACCTAAAAAGAAAGAAATACTGCAATTATAGATAAAAATATACATATTAAAAAAACCATTATCTAAGATGCAATACTGTAATAAAAAAAATATAATATCTATAGATTTTAAGAATAAGAAGTTAAAATAAAAGCTATTTCACTAAAGCTCAGAACTTAAATGTAAACGTAATATGAATAACTAAGTATTTAAAAAACTTTGATGATTTATTTTCCATTTTCTATGCCCGTAAAACTCAGCTATTATACTATACATAATTAATTAATTATTAATAAATAATAACATAATTTTAAAAAAAGTAAAATTCGACCAGATTAGGATAAAGTTATTAAAATGGATTACTTTATGGATAAAGTAATCTTTATGGATGAAGTAATCCACTTAATCTAATCTGGTCGAATAGTCGAAAATAATCTAAAGATATATTTTTCAAACAACATGTATAAATTGATAGAAATAAAAAAAAAATCAAATCAGTTTCACGCTGTATCCCGCACACAGCAGGGTAGGCAGAGGGTGTAACCTAGTGTTAAGACACTCCGTTCCCCACTTTCTGCCGAATTCTGGCATTGCATGTTGAGTGACAGAACTCAACGCCGCGCTTGACCTCGACACCAGAGCGAAGAAATGGAAATATAAATTTAAGTAAATATTTAATCTCCTCGAGTGGGGATCGAACCCACAACCAGTCGGTTTTACAGTCACACCTCGTGTCGCTGCGCCACGACTGGCCTCCTTTTTTTCACAACAGCAATTAACAAAATTACATAAAAAAAGGTTGATAAAATTCTTGAAGAGTACATTTTAAAAGGAGAAAATATTTATGTAAAGAAAATAACCCTTTACTAGCTACTAGAAGAGACAACATATAAATATGTTATTAAACTTACAAAAATACTTTTTAATAAAACACAAGAAGAAGATAAATACTTTTTTAAAACGCAAAAAATATACTAATCTAAGTAAAAGTATTAAAAAGAAACATAAAATCGTGCTATATGACGTATTTAGTGCAAGGCAATATATTATGTATGTTATATGTATATGTGCAAAAACTACATCGTAAGTATAAAGGGAAAAGGCGCTAAGTCATTTTTTTTCAGAATGTTTATAATTTTATTGGAATTAAGAGGGTCGCATGCAAAATTATTTGAACGTCAAACAATGTACCATCGGTTCACAAAAGTTACTGTCCCAAAACCGGCGATAAGAACCGCAAGAAACTTAGCGACATTTTTTTTTTCAAATCAATAAGTTACAAATTTATTCATTAGTGACATTAATACATTTAAAATAGACTGCGACTAGGGAACATTTTATTTATTTTCTTCTGAAATATCTGTTTAATTAAAAGTCACAAGAGGAATTTAAAATAATTCGCCTAAGTGGGGAATGAACCCACAACCACCGTGTTTACAGTAAGACACTGACCAAATCACGAATTGAACTTAATAACCCATTAATAATTGACGAAAAATAGTATTTAACGAAATAATTTGTTTTATAATTATGAAAAAAAGATACAAAAATCAAGACATAGCGCTTTTTACCTTCTGTAGGCATGTAATTATAACTAAATTACCGAATTTACTCTCCAATGTGGGGCTTATCGGCGGCGATTTTTGTATTCTCGTAGGTATATACGTCGGTATACCTACGTTTACATAAAAATGATATTTAAATTCATTGTCATCAAAAAAAAAAGTAAAATATTTAAAGTAAAACTTACCATCTACAGGCGGTTGAAAGTTCCCCTTAAAATGTGGATTAATCAACACTTTCTTTCCCGCCAGGCCACTAGGTAGATTAGATAAATTGGGTAAATTTGGTAAATTAGGGGTAAGCACAGGTAACATTCTTACCTCTGGCTCCCTTTTAGGTAAGGGTAATACCAGAGGCTGCCTTATAACTTGCGGAAAAACTTCATTTGGGGGAAATCTGGGATTGTAGGGTCTTGGAAAGTACATTTGTCTAACAAAATTGGGTCTTATATTGGGATTGAAATCTTCTCTAAACGGAAATCTTTGATTAAATTCATCTGGGGGTAGTTCTGGCCCCATTCGGGGTAAGTCTGGCCTCATTTGGGGTAATTCTGGCCTCATTTGCGGTAATTCAGGTCTCATCTGGGGCAATTCGGGCCCCATTTGTGGTGAATCTGGTCTCATTTGGGGGCGTATTTGTGGGGGAGGGAAGGATGGCCGTTGGTTGAAGTTACCCTAAAAAATAATAATAAATATTTACTTTTAAAATTATAAATGTAAAAAAAATAAATAATATTGTAATAAAATAAAGTTATACAATGATGGTTTCATTTAAAAGCTTCATATTATTTTCTTCTAAGGATTATAACAGGTTCGCTGAGTTCTATAAACTATAGTACTTACTATATGCGATAGTAGGGTAGGCAGAGGGAACCTATCTAATGTAAATACACTTTGCTCCCATTAAGACACTTCTATTCACCACTTTCCGCCGAATTTTGGAGTCATTGCGTGTTACTCTGAGTACTGAAACTCCAACCCCTCGCTTTACCTTGTTACCAGAGCGATGAAATGAAAATAATTAATATTTAACTCCCCTGAGTGGTAATTCATAACCGTCGCGTTTAAGACCAATAAATACAATATGAGTCTATGACATATAAAAAAAGTAAAACATACCCTAAAACTATAATTATTACGCCTGTAGGGATGATTCTGTCTGTATTGTGGGTTCCTCCAAGATCGACCTCTATTGAATCCGGGACGAGGAACAAATACTTTATCTGTAGAAAATAAATATATATAAGAAATAGATATAATATACAAAAAATATATACTTTATATATTTTTTATTTTCAGTGTTAAAATGTAAAACACTTTAAAAAAAGATAGAAAAAGAATAACACGGAACTTGAACGAGCGCTTATACGGTTTCCAAGGGGTGCGAGTTCTAATCCCGATATGTTCAGTCTTATATGTTTTCTAAATTTATAAATATTATATATAATTTTAATCTTTAGCTAGTTAGTGTACTCCAAAAATAATGTACATTGAATAGTAAATAGATATGTGTTAATAGTTTATTTATCATTTTATTTTATTTTTTACTATGAGATTATTATAATATTATTTTCTACAATTATATATTTTGTTTAAATTTCTGCTTATAAGTATAGTTTCGAAGTCGGGTTTTTAAAAATAAAATCAGCTTCACACTGTTTCCCGCACACAGCAGGGTAGGCAGAGGGTACCTAGTGTGAAGACACACTCTCCGCCGTGTTTTATAGGCATTGCGTCTTGAGTGGCGGAACTCAGCGCCGCGCCAAAGCACGAGACGAGGCAAGGCCTCGACACCAGAGCAAAGAAATGAAAATATAAATGTAAATATGTATTTCACTTCCTCACAACCAGTCGATTTTACAGTCACACTTTGTCCCCCTGCGCCACAACTGGCTTTGGGTCAGGTTTTTTTAAATAATTTTGTATTAATAAAGATATCCTTACCCAATGAATCTGGTATATTCCTCGGTAAAGGAGCACGTTGGGTGGGCCCTCTTTCCATTGCAGGTTCACGATTATCCCCTGCATCTATATATAACAAAGAACACCATACAAAATAAGGTTTTTTTTAGCTTCCCGCTGAACTTAGCTGGGTAGAGGGAACTTGGGAACTCACAACTCACATTTACAGTCACTTGTGCATTTGTATGACACACCACTCTCAAGTCATATTAGTTTGTATAAATATTTGTTAACAACTTACAATTAATATTATATACTATTGTTCTTGTATTTATTTTTTATTTTTAAAGTCTTAAAAGGAGCAAGATAATGTTATTTAATTTAATATGTAGCAGTTCTATAGGTATGCTATATAGCTACATAAAGCATATAAGTAATAAAAATACATAAAATATAATAAATTCATAACAATTTGACTTATTATTGTACAACAAATCACAAAAAAAAAAGATTACCTAAAGGAACTGTCAGTTCAGATGGGACAATTTGTGGTGACTCGATAGGAGCAGCAGGCTGAAACCAAATATTGATAATTAATAATAGATAGATGAAACTACAATATTATCAATTCAGAACCCTATAACAGCTTCAAATATATTGCAATCTGACCTAGATAATATAACAGCATGGCTTAAGAAATGAAAGATCAAAATAAACAAAAATAAATCTGCGCAGGTCACTTTCACACTCAAAAAAAGGACATGTCCCTTAGTCAAACTCAATAATGTAAAAAATTCCTCAAACAGGTCACGTTTGATACCTGGATTTACACTTAGACAAATGCTATACATGGCAGAAACATAAATCCAATAAAAGGAAACAACTTGGCCTGTAACTAAGAAAGCTCTATTGGCTCATAAGTCACAAATCCCACCTAGCTTTGGAAAATAAAAATGAAATGTTTACTTAAATTTATATTTCCATTTCTTCCCTCTGGTGTCAAGGCTAAGCGCGGCGTTGAGTTCTGCCACTCAACACGCAATGCCACCAGAATTCGGCAGAAAGTGGGGAACGGAGTGTCTTAACACTAGGTTCCCTCTGCCTACCCTGCTGTGTGCGGGATATAGCGTGAAGCTAATTAATTTTTTTTTTAGATTAAAACCAGTTTGGATGTTTTCCATAGGGAAAACAACTGTGAGAAACAGCTTCTCATTCCATTCATAATTATTACCCCACAGGTCCTGACCAACGAACAACTGCACAAAGATCTAGCATTGCCTACAGTTAAAGATGAAATAGTTCTAATAACTTCACTAATACAAAAAACTAATATAAAAAAGATGTTAATGTTGACTTAAGCAAAGTTTCTCCAAGACATGCTGCAGTTTAATTTTCCATTTAAGAACATTGTGACACAAGTCGCAATGCCTACACAGGCCAACCAAATCCTTGACATACCTACTGCAGATTGCAGTATAAAGAAAAGTAAAAAAACAAAATGCAACATAAAAACATTAGAAAAATAAATTGATATAGTTATTTACTTCTATGTACATAATTTACATACTAATAATTAACAAAACTCACAATCGCTGGCGGCACAGTCCTTTCTTCATATGGTTCACTAAATGATGTATAACTACACGGTTCTACTTGAACATTGGGCACTTCTACTGTTATGTTTGGTACAACACATTCTGCTTCTGATTGTGCATAGGTTTGTGGAGGCTAGAATTATAATACTTTTAAATTTTATTATTTTATCTTAACTCTGTACCGATATATGTATAAGGTAAGCTGAGGGAATTAAGTGTTAGGATACTCACTTCCATATTATAAAGCAGAACTCGATAATGTGCTTTTTCTTACCAGATAAAAGAAATAAAACAATTTATTCCCCTAAATGGATATTGAACTCACAGGTGTCACTTTAATAGTAAGACACTGCTATGACGCCCCTTATTATTGTTAGTTAATTTAATATAAATAAAATAAATTTAAATCATACTTTGAATAATATGCTACATATCATATAAAATATATTTATTTAATATAAATATTACATTTTAATAATATTTTGAGCTGTATATATAGAAGAAAAATATAAAATTATAATACTTTCATAATTAGGTCCTAGATAATGTAATATAGTGGGAATGATTAATAACAAAAATATTTTCTTCACTAAGCCATTAATATAGAGCTTTTGTAATCGCTTTATTTACTTACCGGGTTATATTCTATGTTTTGTCGATTAAACTCCGTGGGCACTGGGTCGACTGATTCATTATACGATACAATAGAACTTGGTACATTTTGTGAAGTACCATTGTCGTAATCGTCAGCCAAGAGTTCTTCCTCTTCTTCATTACCTAAATTATAGTCTGCAAGACTGTGATCACCTAAATCATCGCCGAGTAAATCCTCACTGTAAATAAATTATATTGATCTTAACGCTGGCATGGAAATTTCCGTAGTCTTAAATTGTGACTTTATAACATTATCACACAAAACTTTATATTACACTGATGTATATATATTTATTAGAATCGATTGTTGCATTATTTAGGTAAAAATATGGTTTATTAAGTATTGTATAAATAAATAACAAAAACACTAACTTGTCCGACATGTTGACAAAAATACTTGCGTTCTAATTTTGTTCACAGACTAAAAAATAAAAATGTTTTATGACTCGCATACAGACTGTCTATTATAATATAGATAATAAAATCCATGCGAATATTTGTCAAACGTCATTAACTTGTAACATTAATTGATTGAAGAAAAAATATATGCTAAGGGAAGTTTGCAAAAAATATAAATCTTTGTTTTGGATTCTATTACATTGATAAAATGTCCCTAATATTAGATTTTCTTCCTTGTACAGGCAGCGAACAGTTACAAATTGTAACTGTTATTGTATTATATACAGACATGAAAAACATTATTTTCAAGTCATAACATTTACTTCAGTATGATAACTCCTAAATATTTTTAGATATATTTAAGTTACTAATAACTAAACCATAATTTTCTTTAAATATTTATTATTCATATATAAAATTTTTTTAGCTTCACACTTTATTTGCCATTATGTAAAGCAGTATGCGCATCTCCAATTCTATTTAAGAGTCATGGCGATCCTATTGTAAGTTATCGAGGTTGCAGTTGCCCCGGGGCATCCTAAAGGCGACGGTAGCCCGCAATAGGACGAGGAGTCGTAATGACATGCACGAACGATCCCGCGACATGTCGTGTAAGTGGGGAGGGCGGCAACCCTCCCTCTTGGATTGTAGTGAATAGTATCAGGACTTCCTCTAAGTCTCAGCTCCCACGGTACCATCCGTCAGTAAGGCATATTTGCGCATAGATGGTCTGCGTAGAAGCATTTCCCAGCGGTATAAAAAAGTTATTTGATTGTATAATAGGTATTTATAATAAAATATATTTAATAAATATCCATATTATTTTACGTAGGTACATTACTGCATATTTACATTTTAGTAAGATATATATAAAATATGGTTTATAGTCTTTTCGCGATAAATAATATAATCGACTTTAGTTTTACACTGTGCCCCGCATATAGCAGGTTAGGCGGAGAAAATTAAGTGAGAGAGAGAGAGAATTTGTCGACTACAACAACCAGCCTATTTTCGATTTTAGCTTGTTCAGTGGCGGAAATTAACTGCGCGCTTTGTTTTGTCACCAGAGGGAGGTAATGAGAGGAGGGAGGTGATGAATTGATTTGGCCGAGTAGAAATCGAATTTACAATCGTTGCAAAATTATAGCCTCGACAACAATTCGTACTTACAATAAGCTATTATAAAAAAACCTTTAATATGAAGTGTACAAAAATATACTTTAATACAAAGAAAAAAAAACTAAATATTCTATTCATAATATTTTTATTTAAAACTCATAATTATCTCTAAATGACAAAAACGTTGCGACATTAAAATATTCCGGCATTGCATTAAGTAATTTTCTATAATCTTCTGTAAAGTCTTCTGGATTATAAATTTTATTTGCAGTGTGAGAAATATCCACTATTGTATGAGATTGGAGATCACGTGGTACCTATTTTATAAAAAGAATAAATACAAATATACATTTTTTTTTGTTTTTACTTCACGCTTCATTCCCCACATAGTACGGCTTAGGCAGAGGAAGCCTGGTGTTAGGACAATCTGTTCCCATGAAGATACTCTTGTTGCCCACTTTCCGCCGAATTGTCGAGATTTGCGTGTTGAGTGGCGCAACGCAAGACCACAAGCGTGCGACTGTAAGAAAATGATTTTTTTAATATACTCCTTTCTTATGAAATATTTAATAACGATGCAAAACGCGGCTTTTTGTTCGGCCACTCAATAGGCAATGTCTCCAAAATTCGACGGAAATATTGGAACTACTTACTAACATAAGATGCCTCATCTTAATAGGAAAGGAGTGTCTTAACACAAGTTCCCAGTTTTCCTCAGCCTACCCCTACTCTGTGCGGGGTACACATACAAGAAAAAATATTTATCACTAAATATTGCCTGTAAATAAATTAAAATAAGTTACATTTTCTTAGATTATCCACACATTTTAATCTGTATCCC
This sequence comes from Heliconius erato x Heliconius himera, assembly GCA_013421005.1. Lineage (NCBI taxonomy): Eukaryota > Metazoa > Arthropoda > Insecta > Lepidoptera > Nymphalidae > Heliconius > Heliconius erato x Heliconius himera. The sequence continues at coordinate 21,308 of JAATLQ010031501.1, forward strand.
GCACACAGCAGGGTAGGCAGAGGAAACCTAGTGTTAAGACACTCTATTCCCCACTTACACTTTTTACTTTTACTTAAAATTATTTACAATGAATTTTGTAGCGCAATAGAAACTTAAAACATATGGCATTAATAGTGGTTGGCACAAATATAACTTTAAGAAATATTTAATATTATCGATGTACTTCGACAAAACTGAAAAAAAAACACACGTAAATACGATAAAAACTTAATTTAAAAAAACTTACATTCAACGTCAAAACAAATTCCAAAGGCTCAAATATCTCAGAATATGTACCAAATGTTTGAACTATTACATATAAAGGTCTTTCTTTATGCAACATAGTTTCTTTTAATGGTGAGTTAAAAGACCATTCTATTAAAGATATGTTTGATCGTGGTAGTATTGTTATTGTGTTTTGTGATGGACCTATAAAAAAAATATAATATAAGCTTTATATAAATATAAAAAAATATATAATATAAGCATATCTCATTGGAATAAAAGTGATACAATTTAAAAAAATGTAATTTCTAATTATGCTGAAACCTAATAATTAAAAGCTTATTCTAAAACATAATGATTTGAAGATACTATGATTTCTACAATACTATGGTCCTATAATTCTATGATTTTGTGATCTGTGATTATATGAATCAATTGGTCTATGATATCTTTGATTCGAAGATTTTATGGCATTTCTTACATATTTCTTTAATTACATCAATTTAATCCTGATCACAACTGTGATCAGAATTAAATCGATGTAACTAAACTACTATCATACTTTTCTTTCTAAACTCTACTAAAAGAAGAAAAAGAAATATAATTCGTACAATAATAAAAAACATATGTATTACAATACCTTAGTGCTGTAAATTAAGCAATTGACACAACAAATGAAAAAATAAATAAAAAAACAACTGAATTAAAATTTAAATAAAAAAAAATAAAAAAATATGTTTATATAATGTATTGTCTAATATTGTAACTAATTCATATTTACCATTTAAATGGAAATTCAATACACATTTATCATCTACACATGATCTGTTTTCCAATTGGAGTGAATGTACAAATGTGGCGGGAGGATTCATTTTTACGAATAAACTGCCTTGCCTATAAAATTATAATAAATAATCAATATTAAGATAAGTAAAAATAGTTTTTACATTTCCTTGTTTTCAACAACAACAAAAAAGATATCACTTCACGCTGTATCGCTATTGGCCTTGACGCCAGAATGAAAAAATGAAATTATTTCATTTCCGCGAGTGGGAATCGACCCCATAGTCTAGTGTGGCCAGTCGTGGAGCAGGGGCAAAAGTTTGACTGTAAACGCTACAGGCTGTGGGTTCCATCCCCACTCGAGGAAATGAAAATGAATACATAATTTTGTCATAAAAAAAATGTGTCAAGGTGGGATATATGGAGAAAACTAAATATACAAAAACGAGTACATAATAGCAGTCATATAGCAGGGTCGACAAACACGGAATCTAGTGTGAAGACGCACTGTAGTATTCAAGACATTGTGGTGGTGCCCTTAATTGCCCTGAGTGAGGATTGAACCTAGAACGATTGCGCTTACAATCAGACCCTAATGTCTATATCATTTTAGAACTATACAGGGATATTTAGAACAATTTAGAAGTAAATGCAATGCGGGTTTGATTACAACAAAGAAATATTTATATAGGGCTATATAACAAACGTTAAATTTAAAATAGACAAAAAAAAACAAAATTAATCAGAGCTAAATTTTATCTCTAAAGAACAATATTAAAACGATAAAGATCGCATACTCACATAAACTTAGAAAACCTCAATCTATATATAGGCATATTGCAATTAATGAATTCTTCACATTCATCGTCTGTAGTCATTTTTATGTCACTGCCAGATATTTTGACGGTAGTCATTGACCTGTCACTGTCAATGTCATTTATATATAAGGGACTGTTTTTTATAGCGTCAAGAGCATATTTAACAGAGTATAAGTCTACTTTAGTAATAAGAACACCGGATATTTGTTCTGTTTTTGTTAGATTTTTATTATACGTTGTTACTTGTGTGTGCTGAAAAAAAAATATATATATTTTTAATTGCTTATAATTATTATAATTATTGAAGTAAGCAGTCAAAACATGTATCTATATTTAAAAAAAAACCAATTAAACTTTAAAAATACTATTAAATACTAATTAAGCGAAAGATTTTCAAAGATTTCGCAGTAAATTCAAATATCTCATTTTAATTTCTTAAATTTCTTTAATACAATTTGTATTTCAAATAAAGTAATTTATTAAAAAAATAAAAATATACTTACAAACCAATAATGTCTCTGTACAACACTTTCTCCACTATAAGGATTTAAGGGAATGAACATAAACACAATACAAACTAATAATCCAGTTGATATAATTAACCAGAGTCGTTTACGATTGAATAGGAGTTCGATTCCCGACTGTGGGAAAAAAGATTTGGTTATTTTATTTATTTTTACGATTCGTTCCATATAGCAGTGATGGTAGAGAAAACTTAGTGTCAAGATACTCCGTTCTCTGCAGACTTTAAGCAGAGAAGGAGGCCAGCAATGCCGGCGCATGGGGCCAAATGATGACTATAGATGCGACAGGTTGATGAAATATTTAGAATTTCCATTTCAACGCAAAGCGCGACGTTCAGTTCCGTCACTCAACACACAATGTCTCCAGAATTCGGAGGGATTGGGAAAACGGGGAACGGAGTGTTTAACACTAGGATCCCTCTGCCTACTACTGTATGTGGACTACAGTGTGAAAAATATTTAAAATTTTACTTGCTATTTGTAGATAAAATATAGTTTTTCTTTTAATAACATACAAGAAAAAAAATATTATATAAATTTTATACTGTGTTGAGTGGCGGAGTTTATTTTATAGGAGAAGGAAAATAAAAACAATTTATTAATTCAATTTGGGTTTAACCATCAAGAACCTAGTATATCTGCTATATAGAGGACCTAGTGGTCCTGAGAGCAGATATATCAGATTTAAAAATAAGTCAAAAAAACTATATATTTACCAAAGACAAAAACACAAGGAGTGCCAAACCCGCACTGACCGTCGCAATAACGAAGTCTGGTAAATCATTTCCTGATCTACCCATTATGGGTATTAGCAACGAAGTAAATCTATACGAAAGAGAATATCCAAACAATGTTGCAGGTAAAGTCGATATTATTTCTAGTGTTAAGTGTTGAAACGCTACAAAAATTAGAAATAAATTACTAAATACGTTTAGCATTTCTAAGAATGAAAGTGATCTAACTCCAAATTTCTGTAATTTAAGATTTTGCTAAAATGTGACAAAAAGTACCACTGCTACTACTACTTTAACACTATAGGAGTTAAATTACTCTATAGAAGTCTAATACAATTAAAACAAAAAAAAAATTTGCCAAAAATGAAAAAGTTATTTTTTCAAACAAAATAAATAATAAAATTATCGTTGTAAAATAAAACGCCATTTGTTAAGAATGACGCACACAGAAACAAATCTATTATCTATCTATCTATCTATCTATTAGTCGTGGCACAGAACTTGCGGATTGTAAGCGCGACAGATGCGAGTTCGATTTCTACTCGGTCAATATTTTAATTATTTTCATTTCATCGCTAGGAAACGGAAGTCTCTTAATAGGAATGAAGTGTCTTAACACTTAGTTCCCAGGTTCTCCCTAGCTATCTTACAATATGCATAATAAGCGTAAAGCTAAAAGAAACAAAAAGTTACCTGACAATTTCCAATATCTCACTACAGTCATTGAAATAAAAGTACTTAAACTCATTATTAAAAGGAAAACTGTCAAAATGTATCGAACATTCGCTAAAGAAGGGAAAAAAGATAATAATAAAAGACAAATAGATAAAATAAATCGAGTTGCAGTTAAACTTTGTATACAACGTATCGAGCGATTTAGTGTGACCTGAAAAAAAAAGGTTTTATTTATTTATTACATTTTTAAAGTGTTCTAAACTAATCTAACTGAACGTAGCGAGATTTGAACCCGCGCTATATTATATTATTTTTTTTTTATTATATTATTTTTTTTATTTACATGTTAAAATTTAGTACAATTTCAATAAGATATGGTCCAACTGGATGGAATGCATATGTAATGCATTCCGTTCCCCCTATTCCATCGCAGCTTTTAGGTATTGCATGTTAAGTGCCGGAGCTCAACGCCGCGCTTTGCCTCGTTACCAGAGCGAGAAAACAAAAATATAAAATATTTCATTGCGAGTGGATATCGAAACCACAGACGCCGCGTTTGCGTCTTATAGCCAAAGCCACAATATTAGATATATTACAATTTACCTTTTTGACTCTCCATATATCAAAAATATGTGAAGCACTTATACCTCCTAATATTGACGGTATCCAATACAACGGTATAACCATCCAATTATCAGTCAAATATCTGGAAAATAATATTATTATAATGTCAAGACTGATTTTCTTGCTTTTTACTTGCATCCTGCGTACAGAAAGGTGGGCAGAGGGAACCTAGTGTTAAGACATTCCCCAATTTCCGCTGAATTTTCGAAGTCTTACGTGTTGAGTGGCGGAACTCAATGCCACTTTTCGTCTTGTTGCCAGAAAAAGAAAATATAAAAAAAAATATCCCGCGAGTGGAAATCAAACCTGATAAGATTAATTTAACGAAACCTAAATTATATAAACCCATATAGGGACTCTGGAGATAAGATAATAATAGATATTATATACATACACACAAGATACGCGCTAAAGCCAACCCAGACGGGTAATAAGGGAAAAAATATATCATTTAAAATTACAAACCTCATTTGCGTAGTTGTCATGACCATAATATACGTAAAAATAGCAACAGTTATTATTTCGGTTATTAAACAAAATATTCTTCCCACCACAGACCATATAAGCTCATGAATTATTGATTTTCCTAAAAATATTTAAAAAAAAAATGTAATTGTAAGTCTAAATAATTAAAATAATAGAAAAAGAATAATAAGTAGACATAAGTAAGAGAAATAAAATTATTAATTTTAGAAAAAATACCTGAGCAATGGAAATGATTAAACAAATAAATAAAATTAAGTAAAATATTTAAAATTAACATCAAGTAGAAGTAACATATAGATTTTTTTTATTATAGAGGTATTTAGTACCTTACTAATTGAAATGAGCTAAAAATAATAAGTAAACGTAATACAAGGAATAAAGGCTATATTATCAACGTAAAATAAATATTTGTCATTGTCGTCAGCTTCACACTGTATCTCGCACACAGCAGGGTAGGCAGAGGGAACCTAGTGTTAACACTCTCTGTACCCGACTTTCTGACGAATTCTGGAGGCATTGCGTGTTGAGTGGCAGAACTGCATTTCATGCCCCCTGTATTCTCAATTAAATTTAAAGTTCTTAAAGTAGGATTACAAATCAGTATCCTTGTTTTAAATTATCAACTGAATCTTAATAATGTCAGTATATAAATGTTTTAAAATAAACTCTCGTGAAATGTTTTTATTTTTGTTCAAATAATGGCAACACTTACGAAGTCCAAATAACCACAGATAATAAACAACACTCGCAAATCCCAGTAAAGAAACAACCAAGTCCACTATGAAAGCCGTTAAATACGAATATGATATTAGAAATAAACCCACGTAGTCGTAATAAACACCGACTGATTGGTCTTTCTGAAAAATAAAATAGTCTATCATTAAAAAATGTTAATAAGATTGTATTGATTTAAAGTTATAATTTATATTATTTTTTGTTATTTTTTAATATAAAATATCATTGTTATGTTATGTATCAATATCAAGATATTAGTATGATTTGACCAATAATTAGTTATGTCCAATTTTGTTTTAAAAGTAATAAAATCGTTTTTAAATCTATTTTTGATATATTTTAATACACTTAAAATTTACTTTTCAAGTCTTTTAATTTGCGTAAATTTAAACTAGTATCGTCCAATTTCGTTTTAATAACTTTGAGCAAATATATTATAAAAACAACATTTAAAAATATAATACACACAACAGTGCAGGCAGAGGTAATTTGGGAACCTAGTGTTAAGACGCTTTGTTCCTATTGAAATATTTCCTTTCTGCACTTTTCGCCGAATTTTGGAAGCATTGCATGTTGAGTGGTGTAATTCAACGCAGCAAATTAATTTTATTTACATAAATATAATAGCATTACTCACTTTATTTCTCAACTCCACATTGTCAGCAGTCTCTTTAATAACATTCAAAAGCATATTTCCCGCGTTTTGTATGACGCCATTTTGAATATAATGTGTTATGTCATTACGCGTGTGGTATACATTGCCGTGTTTTATAAATGCCACGTCTATACCTGAATATAAAAATTAAAGTATAAATATAAAAGTTTATTTTAGTTGTTTTTAAATCAAGATGAATAATTAAATAAATAATAATAACATTTACAAAATTTGTTCGTTTTCTTATTATTTATTTAAAAAAATGCACAAACATTTAAAGATATATTTCCCATATTGTAACTTTTGTTTTTTTTTAAAAAAGCATAGTTATTTGAACAAAACGTTATTAATTTTCGTAATAATATTATTTGAATATATTTACTTATTTAAAGTAGACAAAAAAAAAAAATACGGACTAAAAAGTGCTTTATTAATAAGTCAAGCATTTTGGCTAACAAAGATGTAGAAAACAAAAATGGTAGCCGAGTGTACATAATTAGTTTTCTTAAGTGCAAGTGTTTTTATGTTATTTTATGTCATATATTAAACATCAAAAACGAATGTAAACTATGACAAATTTAAAGTAAAACTGACTCTACTACGAAAAAAAAACATGTCAAAATACCTTCTATATGACCAAAATCTCTGAAAATTCTGAAGTCCGTGTCTGAAGGAATCATGCCCGATGCAAATAGCACTTCGCCTAGACCTTGGGCATTAGGTTTGGAACAGGTTTTTTTATACATATTGAAAACTCTAGAATCTGTTACCTAAAAGTTAAATATATAAATTGAAAATTCAGCAAAAAATAGCATAGGAGTGTAGCCTAGTGTTAAGACTCCGTTTCTCAGCATCGCTTAATTTTCGAGACATTGCGTGTTTGAGTCGCGGAACTCAATTCCGCGTTTATTCTTATCACAGTGAGACAATTCAAATAATTCACAGCCTTGATGATTGAACCTACAACCGTCCCGTTTACAATCATACGCTTTGCGACTGCACCTCGACGACTTCTGGTGAGAATTCTATATAAGTATTTTAAATTCTACATTGTTATCCTACTGTCGTTTTTTGTATTATTGTCAAGGTTACCTTGACAAGCAACATATTTTATATAATATATACTACATTATATACAAGCACATTGCCTTCGTTGCTTATTTACAGAAAAAAAAATAACAAAAAAATGGACAAAAAATGAATTATAAATCAAAAAATTATAGTAAAAACATTGAATAAATTACTTGAAAAACGCTCGGCTTGCCATTCATTCCGGCCGAATCCAAATTAATTACGTTTGTCACACCTTTAGACCACGGATGTTGTAGAAAACCATGACTAGCCTATAAAAAAAACCAAGAAATCTTAAATATATGAAATATTTTCTTGGAAAAAATCATTTTTAGAATTCCATACTTCAAAAGAAAATAACACTTTGTTGTCGGTCCGTTTGTATGTTGGGTGGGGATATAAAGCTGAAATTAATATCAAATATCCAGTTCTACAGTATTTAGAAGCACAAAACCAATTAAGGTATGAGTAAATCTGTTCTATCTGTCGGTAATTCCCGTTGCTATAGAATTACGAAACTTGTAAAATAGTAAGGACAACAAAACAAAAAGAAAAATGTCCAAAATTTTTTTGTGATTGATGAATGATTGACATTTATAAAACATTACAAAATTAGATTGGTTGTTCATTTCATACGGTTAACTTTTATAAATTGAACTTCCTGATGATTGACAAGATTGAAATGGCTGAACCCTCGATGCGCGTTTCCAACTCGACTGATTTTTTATATAGACATTACACAGGCTATTGTGGCGCATTAAGCAGCATCTGACTAACGCGACGGTTGTAGGTTCGATACCCATTTTTTATACTACAACAGTTAATTATTATTAATTTCAAGGACAATTAATTATTTTATGTAATCAATCAAAATTGATTAAATAAATATTTATCAATCAAACAATTCAATATTAGTCTCAATGTTTATTAAAGACATTAATTATAAAATATTATACAGCATAAAGTCTCTTACCAATAATACACTTTCTTCTGCACCATTAAAAAGGAAAATTACATTATTTTTGAACTTATTTTTCCTTCTGGATAATTTGTACAACACTTCAGCCATTGCAGCACAAAATACGCCATTGTCAGACGCACCTTGTGAGGGAAATAATTATATTAATATATATTTATTTCAGATTTTATTTAAGACACTCGTTTCACATGTGCGGTCAATTTTCAAGACATTGCGTATCGAGTCGCAGTACTGAACGCTGTGCGTTGAATAAATTTCATTTTCATTAGCCTGCTCTAGTAAAGAAAAGTGCGACATTCAGTTCCGCCACCGCATTTCGTTATTCCGTCTTTCTTAAAATTTATATAGAAAATAGAACGGAGTGTCTTAGCACTAGACTCCGTCTGCCTACACTTCTATATGAGGAATACAGCGTGTAACTGAGGAAAGACAAAACTAAAGATTTATTAACAACTCACCCATTGCAAATGGCACAGAGTCATAATGACAGTTAACAAGCAGAGACGGTCCAGTGGTACCATCGGGATTGAACCCGCTATCACCCTCCAACACTGCTATGACATTAGATATGTTACGATAACAATTCACATTCGGTACTTTGAAGTCTAGCCAATAATCGCCTGGAAAATTTATAAAATAGATATTAAATTATTTTTATATTTTTATTTTTTTGAGGCCGTCGTGACGCAGTGGTATAAGCGTCCGCTGTAATTGCGAAGGTTGTGAGATCGATGCCAACAAGAGGGAATTATGTAATAAGGCAAAAAAACCAAGCACGACATAAAGTTCCGCCACTCAACACGCAATGCCTGGAAAATTCAAATATAAAATTATTGGCCTGATTTACACGTATCTATGTATATTGTTGAAATGGTAAGCCAACGTGTGATAAATTTCGTAAGTGTTTGTATGTTTGTCCCAACTTTCTGGGAAACTAAAATTAGTTAAAAGATATATATTCACTTATCTCTCGCACTTTTTTAAAATAGGAAAAGAAAACTCCGAGTTAAGACATTCCATTTAAAACAATAAAACTTACCAGAGGCAAATTGCCAGTCAGTGGCAATAGGTAAATTGGCATTACTGGCAATACTATCAACTAAATCCTTCATATCTCGTGTTTTGACCAAATGATATGGCATTCCAGAGACCCTGGGCTCATCACCGAGTATTTCTTTTAAATATTTCCTCGCGTGTTCTTCACTAAATATGTCTGATTCCTAAAATATACTAATATGTTTAGCTAGATGTATAATTATGTTATAAGTAAAGTATTTTCTTTCTTTTTTATTTTTTTTTGCTTCACGGTGTATATGCACATGAAAAGGTAGGTACAGGAAACATAGTATTAAGACATTCCATTCCCTACTTTCCACCAAATTTTCGGGACATTCGTGTTGAGTGCCGGGACTCAACGCTGCGTTATCTTGTTACTGATAACAAGAAACGGAAATGAACATATTAAATAATTAATTTTCCCGATTGGAAATCGATCCCACAACCGTCGTGTTTACACTAACACGCCACTGAGTCGAAGGTGGCCTCCATTGAAAATTTCTATGCTAAATATAAAAGAAGAAGAGAAAAAGAATTTCGATACACGTTGATGACAAGGTATGTTAGTTAGTTGTTAGTTGTCAGAACTCGCGGACGGTAAACAAAGGTCCCAATACTGCTAACTTTAAGACATCTATAAAAGTTAATGATGTGGCGCAACGACACAAGCGTGCGCCTGTAAACGTCACCTTTGTGGGTTCCATTCTCACTCGGACGAAAGAAAAAAAATAATAATATTTTCAAAGTCTTAAGAATTCAGCGGAAAATATAAAATGAGACTTTTCCTTAAATAAGTATTTAATATGTAACTTACATTAATTTTAATATCTCCTTCTGGAAGTACTTGAGGCAGATCATCTTCTATTATTTTGGTAACGAAAGCAACTAAAAGGTAGAACGCTAATAATAATATTAAGAACGGACTGGGTATCTGTAAATAATAATAGTAAATAATAATAGTATAACAAAAACAATACGTACTTTTATTATAAAATATAGCATATGTTATATAGTAATTAAATTATTCTTGTCTACTGAAGAGAAAACATATAAAGAGCATTTTGGGAAAAGAAGTCTCCATGTTTTTTTGTATGATTTATTACAATTTTTCATTGTATTCTATACCGAAACCAATTTCATGCTGTTAATGAAACATTATCAAAAATTAAGTATTCTTTACTATTAAATATACTTATGATTATCATTATCAATAATGTAAGTGAAAGTAATGCTTCCAAAAAATTATAAAAATACATATGTGCCAAATAAAATATTATGATACAGAAACACAGAAAGCAATAAAAAGAAATTGTCATGCCAAAAAGTTATTCAAACATAACATATATATATAGAAAACAAATAATATAACTATTTTAACCGGATTAATCGCGTATATTCGCGTAGACGGGTAGAGTCTACCCGTGACCATGGACTACTGCAAAGTGTTCGAAACGTCGGGTTTCCAAAAATGTATAATACCAAATATACGCGATTAATTCGGTTAAAATAGTGTTATTTAAAATGTGTAATAATCGTGAAAATCAAAGAACTTACAAATAATATAAATTGGTTAAAATAATATTTTTAACCTTCAACTATATTACACAAATCAAGATGTAAAAAATATATGCAAAAACATACATTATATGTATAAATATATATTATTAAATAGCTATAACTAAAATGGCATATGGAGGAGGATTAATTACAATATATTAAATAAACATATATTATAATGTTAACCGTTTGAGAAGGTTTTTCATCATGATCGTTAGTCCCAACATTTGGTAGCCCAGCGTGTGTGTGTCTTTTATTCTGTAAATATAAGAAACCTTTGTAAATATATTAATAAATTATTATTATATATATATATATATATATATATATATATATATATATATATATATATATATATATATATATATATATATATATATATATATATATCATATAGTAGACTATTTTAGCTACTAAGTTACTAGCTTCTCGACTAAAACGCTAGTATAATAATGCGAACTAAGCTTTAAAGTTTCTCTATAGATTTTCCGCTATGTAATTGGTTTCTGGTGAGCGAAATCTGGAGAACGGACTGACTGATGGTTCTCTAGTAATATCCTGTAATAATGCGTACCGTGATAGATCACGACTACGACTTGATCCCAAACCAACTAATAAAACATTCACAATCATACTACACATACATATATGCATGTATGAGGCCGTCGTGGCGCAGGGTCACAAGCGTGCGACAGTGCGACTGTAAACGCGACGGTTGTGCATTCGATTCCTTCTAGGGAAATTAATTATTTAGTATTTTCATTTCCTCGCTCTAGTAACGAGGCAAAGCGTGGTGTTGCATTCCATGACTTAAAACGCAATGCCTATAAATTCAGCGGAAAGTGGAGAACCAAAGTGTCTTAATAGGCAATGGAGTGTCTTAACACTAGGTTCCTCCTTCTCCTTCTAGCGAATCACAGAACGACGTTGAGCACAGCCAAAAAACACAATGTCTTGAATTTGGACCAAAAGAAGTGACGCATACCAAGGGTTCCATGCTCATTATTTATAGAAGCGGGAAAAAATCTTGAAGGTATGTTTTATGGGACCCCTCTTAAATATTTATTTTATTCTATATTTTAGTACTTGTTGTTATAACGACAACATAAATACCTCATCATATGTGAAAATTTCAACCGTTTAACTATATTATGAGATACAGCCTGGTGACAGACAAACAGACGGACAGATAATGGAATCATAGTAAAAGGTTCCATTTTACCCTTTGTGTACGGAACCCTAAAAATCATGTATCTATGATTATATAGTTAAATAGCACTCTAATAGGCAAAAGGTGGAGAACTGAGTGACTCAACACTAAATTATGTCTGCCTCAAGTGAAAAATAGAAAGAAATAGACATAGAAAATATGCTTAATAATTCTTGGTATACATATTTTCCTCTTATATATAAGGAAATAATCAAATAAGGAAAAAACCAAACAAAAATAAAAAATATATTTTATATACATACATTAGCTTTGGATAATAATTTATTTTAGTGAACAGGCAAAATAATTATCTTAGCTTACTTTAAATTTATATGTAATTAATATACAAATATACACAAGTATTATTAAAAATTTGAGGCCGGTCGCGGCGCAACGGCACGAGGTGTGACTGCAAAACCGACTGGTTGTGGGTTCGATCCCCACTCGAGGAGATGAAATATTTACTTAAATTTATATTTCCATTTCTTCGCTCTGGTGTCGAGGTTAAGCGCGGCGTTGAGGTCTGCCACTCAACACGCAATGCCTCCAGAATTCGGCAGAAAGTGGGGAATGCAGTGTCTTAACACTAGGTTCCCTCTGCCTACCCTGCTGTGTGCGGGATATAGCGTGAAGCTAATTTATAATTTATTTTATTTATTATTAAAAATAATAACGATAATAAATTAAGATTTTTTACTACAAAAAAGTTAATAGGATATTCCAATAGTGGTGCAGGGACACAAGAGTGCGACTGTAAATGCAATAGGTTGTGTGTTCCATTCCCATTGGAGAAAATGAAAAATTTTAAATTTCATTTTCAAAATGAAAAATTTTATATTTTCATTTTTTTCTCTTTTAATAAGCTAACCGTGGCATTGAGTTTTGCCACTCATCATTCAATGCTTCAGAAATTCAGGGCAAAGTAGGGAATGAAAATATCTTAATGAGAATGGAGTGTCTTAACATTAGGTTTCCAGGTTCCCCCTGCCTACCGTATATGGCCCTGCTATGTGCTGGACAAAGCATGAGGCTAAAAAAAACTACTACTTCTATAAGAGAAAATAAATTTTAAAACTAAATTTTAACAAGTTATTTTAATTTGCAATGTAATTATGTAATTCTTAGCTTTATAACAAGAAAAAAAATCATCATGTTTAACCATCACATAATGAATAGTATAGTTATATAGAAAGTGGAAAAAGGAAACTTTTGATTCTTTAAGAATAATTTATGTATTTACTAAGTGGAACAAGTTACTGAAATTTTATTTTAATCAAAACAAAGTATATAATATAAAAGAGTTATTTTACTATATTTCATTGTTAAGTTTTAAATTAGAATGTGCAAAGCAACAACTTCCAATTCCATTTAAATTGAAATCACTTATAGATTATGATAAGAATTCAATATATAAAGCGTTTAATAAAATATTTCTATATAATAAAGATATAAAACACAGAAGCAACCTTAATTAAATTATATTTTATGATTATACACAGAATTTTTCTTTAAAGTCAGTAAAAATATTTTAAAATATTACTTACTGATGTCATTGTGAAATATCAGCAAAGTTTCATAGTATCACCTTATTTTATTTTTTGTTTGTGTTTATTTACAATATTTTTTTAATACGAAACATAAAGAAAATAGCTTTGTTTATAATAATTATATTATATTTTTATAATTTTAATGGAATATTTAGGTAATATTAAAAAAGTTTGGTCACAAAATTAAGTTTTAACTTTAAACACAACTTTCAAATCCAAAACCAAAACAGAATATTATTATGTTACATCTGACCGCTGATATCAAGTTATGAAATGTCACTTTGACAATTACGTAATGTTGGCATTTCAGAAATTTTGCTTGCTAAAAATATTTAAAAATATCTATTTCTTTACCTAATTGCGAAAGTGGGTTACGTTTTTATGGTATAGGTCCATTCCGTTGTTCCCTTGTTACTGTTAAAGTAATGTATCAATATTATAAAATAAAATCAATATTGTAAAAAGAAGGTTATGTTTTTATGTTTGTATTTCCACTCTGTTGTTGCTTTGTAACTGTTAAATTAGTGAATCAATAAATGATACATCTTGTCGTTAAATTTATCTTAATTGTGCGAGTTTCACTGGATTAATGTATAATATAAACAATATAAAATGTCTTTTTTTTCTTTTGGACCCATTAAGTGGAACTTCAAAATTCAGATTTTAGAAAAAATAAATTAAATTATATCAGCTTCATGCTGTATCCCGCACACAGCAGGGTAGGCAGAGGGAACCTAGTGTTAAGACACTCCGTTCCCCACTTTCCGCCGAATTCTAGACACATTGCGTGCTGAGTGGCGGAACTCTACGCCGCGTTTTGCCTCGACTCCAGAGCGAAGAAATGAAAATATAAATGTAAATAAATATTTCACTTCTGCCAGTGGGGAAATATTTATTATTAATAATTGAAAAATTGACAAAATAATTTTAATTAACTAATGTAAAGAAAACCGATATCTGCACCTAATATGTTGAAAGGAACTTTTTGCCCGTTTATAGTTTATTATTATTTAAGGGTGTATGGCAGGGGGTCAAAACCATGCAAAAAGCGTCTAGCCATGGATAATGTTATTTATAACATTGTTTCCAAGAAAATATAAAAAAATCGATAAAATTTAACTTTCATTAAATTTTGTCAATTTAAAAAAAAACAAATTTTATATGCCCTACTTTTACCAGTGTTGGGTGTATGCTCAGAGAAACTTTTAGGTTTTATATCTTAACAAAGGTCTCATTCGGTTCCCGTTTTATAAACCAAGTCTGTTTATTTAATTTTTTTTAGTTTAATATCGTCTTCTTTATATGTATAGTGGTTATTTACTAAATATATATCTCATTTATAAAAATACTAGAAAGTAAGATGCTCTATTTTTTTATTATGTTATAAGTATTTTGATCAAATTTGGTCGGTCAAAATAGGTAAAAAAATATATACCAATGTATTTATTCTTATAGGATCTACATATTATATTATATTATATTACTCAATAAATATGGATAGCAAGTACTAGATTTTTTTTCCTCATGATAACAAATTTTCGGTTATATCGTTCTGGAAAATAAGGCCTGTAAAATTTTATGTTAAGCGTATCTTAAATCTATGTATATATGTAATTATATTTTTTTTATCATAAAACATTTCCTCTAAAATAACAGAGTAACAAAAAGAAACGAGTGGTAAATCACCTTATTCTACAGTTTCTGTCGATTTCTATTGTTTATTTATTTACAATGAACAGTGATGAAACTGTAGTAGAATCGTTTTATTTGAAATAAATATTTTTACCACATATACACAATTAATGATTATTTTATAAGAAACAAAATAAAAAAGGTAAAATAAAAGTCAGCAAATATTTAGGTACTCAATGTTTTATTAATATTATGCTCACAATCTAAGAAGTGTATAGTTTTAACTACTGAATAAATTATAATCTGGTAATCTCTATCAAAGATTAGTGTAACACCACCATCTCATCGTACCGAAAAATACAAAAAAAATGTTATTAAAAAGATTAATTTCTTCACAACAAAATGAAATCCCATTCGGTATATTATATTGTGCCGTTGAAAAATTATTTATAATCAATATTAAAAGGATTTTGGTTTTGTGCATTAGCAATATTTCTTAGTCTATCTAAAATACACTTATTATTTAGCTTGCAGGTAAATATATAGTTATAGCTAAGTTTATACATTTTATTTACACAAGTTTATATACAAAACTAACAGATCTTTAAAATAAAAGACTATAGCGTTACATACATTAAGTTACTCAACTAGTGGTAATCACATATAACCGTTAAAGTAAATAAGCAATTAAATAGGAAAAATAAGAAAAGCGATGTTGTAAAATCAAACGTTTTCAATATAAAATTAAATATAATTAATTTTACACATTTGTGGATAAAACATAAGAAACTGGCAGCACCTTATCCTATATATTACACTTTGCCCACCTATAACCAACACTTAATTTCCAAAGCAAAACCCATCTATAAGGTAATTTTTCTTACATAATATTATTTAGTTTAATTAAAGTTGTTCGCATTTATTAAAATACATTTTAATTCCGGCATTAAATGTTAATACTTGATAAAATACATTAGAAATACTTAGCATGTACCACGATAAGGCGATATTGAATTAATAAAATCACATCACTTGTTTTTTTTTAATATAAATACTAATTGTCCCTAAACGTTTTATTACATCTGTGTAAATGTCAATGTCACTTGAATGGCAGTAAATGTCACTTGATTTTATTGTGTTGCCATATTTCAAGAACAGAATAAAACATATTATTTATTTATTTTTGATAAAAGGGTATGTAGAGTCTATTTTCTCCGTGCGAGTGTTAGAGATGGCACTAGGGGGAAGGAGGGAGACTGTCGTCACTCTCCAAATAAGTGACGTAATTGTCCTCCCCGTGTGGTCGCGGTGGTGGCAACGAGGGTATGTCGTAGCCGTGCATCTGAAAATATAAGGGAGAGTATGTAGTATTGTCGTTTTTAAATAGGAAAAATACTTTAAATAATATGTATAGAAAGTGAACGAACTAGTTAGGGTAAGAATCAAAAGTAGTAGTAGTAAATCAAATTAATTTTGATATAGAACACTAAATTAAGTAGTGAATGAATAAATGCAAAAAAATAAATAGATAGAAAAAAGAAAAAAAGAAGAAATAGATGGAAATTATTCAGTTATTAAATTATTATATAAATGATTCATAGCATGATTAAATAAAGAATTACTATATCAACAAAAATATAGTGAATATGTAAACAAATGATTGAATGAGTTCACTACAGTACCTGGTTGACGAGCTGCTGGAAGGCGGCGGAGTGCTGCGGCGCGCGGTCGAGGTCGGCGTGCAGCGCGAAGTCGGAGAGCGCCTTCCAGGGCGGCTGGTACGCCGTCACCTCCAGCGCCAGCGAGCCCGCCTCGTGCCGCACCGGCGACCCCGCCACTAGCGGCACGCCCATCGACATGTAGCCCAGGCGCCGGCCTTCCTGCACCATACCCTATGGTTGCTTATGCTTGCTTAATGTGCTTAATCTCTAGGCTTACTTTCACGCAATCTAACTTTACTGTAATGTACGAGTAGCTTACATAAGAGAATTACGTTGAAACTTTGTATACGATTTGTATTCCACGAGATGTATTATGGTATAATACAATTCGTGAAATTAGAAATCGTCACAAACAGCTTAACCAAAAAAGATAATTTCATCAAAAACTTTACTTTTGATTTGGAAATTTTAAATGATTTTGGACTCGTTTTAATTTACTGTTAATTGTATCGAAATTTGTTCACCATCAGAGTGACGATATATACGCTTCCATACATTGTACACTAACTAGATATTATTAAAGAATAGTAGTTATTTTAGCAATTTTATTATTATTTTAATCGTATTCAACCACTAATAATTTTTAAATAATCACCTTCTCTTGTTGCATTTGCATTTTGAGTTGTATTGTCTTCTTTTTGTCCTTACATCGCTTGTTTTGGAACCAAACTCTGATGACTCTCGGACTGAGGCCCGTCATTTCTACTAATTGTTCTTTCATTAACGCATCAGGTCGTGGATTCGCCGCGTAGCATGTTCTAGAAGAAATATAATTATATTTTTATTTATTATATACATTTTTATTTATTATAAATAATATCTAAGCAAGAAATAAAAAAAATATTGTAAGTTCAACTCCTACTTGAGATGGAGAATTGAATGATTTTTATTCCTTCGCTTTAGTAACAATATAAAGTGCGGTGTTGAGTTACAGTTCAGTTAAATATAATTATTGAAAAAAAAAGGTTTCCTCTGCCTACTGTATGCGGTATATAGATGATGAAAGATGTTACGTTCTTATAAAATAAAACAAATTCCACAAATTTTGGATTTTAGAACATCTACATCTACTAGTTAAAAGTTATTATTTTTTATATTTTTATTTTGTAGGAATAAAAATATATCACTTGACTTAAATCAATTAATGAATTTCTGTTAAAATTCCCTAATTAATGCAAAATTTATCATATTAGCAACCCTTTTCTTTTTAAGAATTAAGAAAAAAATATAATATGGTAAATCATTATTCATATTTTAACCAAATTTTATTTAACACTTAATTTCGTCGTTCAAGAGTACATTTAATTATTATTTTTCTTAAATATATCTCGTATTTAAGTTACTTAGTTTTTTTAAATAGAGTTTATTTTGTAAATATTCAAAATTTTGTGATATGCTACGGAAAAATAATAATTATAGATAATGCACTCGTATGTATAGAATATAATTTTAAGTTTTTTTTTAATCATTTAAAAACAATATAACGAAACAAATTTATTGTTATTTATCAACAAAATAACAATTCCTAAGCATTTTTTTTTATGTCTATAATTTGTGTTGTATGTAATTGTTCATTTTACTTATTAATCATGTTATTTTCATATACTACAATCACAATGTATATAACTTACCTAAGCGTATGTAATTGTTTCTCGTTGAGTACAGTGCGTACTCGAGTAGGCTTGCCGTCGGCGGCGGCGCCGGGACGCGCTCGACCGCTCTTATGTGACCCGGATTCACTGCCCGAATCTGAAATTGAATAGATTTTTAAAATTAAGTATTCAATAAAATATCGATTTTTGAATAATATAATAGGAATTAAAATTAAATTGAGAATCAATAAAAATAATTTAATGTTAAGTTACTTTATTATTTATTGTTTGATCGTTTAGAGTTTAGGGACATTGTCTACGTAATTTTATTATTGACCAAACTGAGAAAGCATAAAATATATCAATAAGTGAAAAACAAAGTAAGCTTTTGAAAGACTGACAGAAATATGCAGCCGAAACTATTGCTTGTAAAACCCTGTTGCCGTAAACCAAAAAAAGTTTATATAAGAACAGATAATAAAAACACAAATGTTATGAATAATGATTGTATATCTCTTTTGATTGTATATTGCTTAAATACAATTAATTATTATATTATCTAGTTCGTAATATGTAAATAAGAGATTGATTATTCATATGGTACATAATAACTATACTTTTGTATAGATTTTTTGTGACAACCTCGAGATATGAATTAAAAATAATATTATTTCTATCAGATAAGAAAATGATTAATATAACATTCTCATTGAGTATATTAATACTACCTGTAGCTGTCATCTGATGTGTACAGATAATTTGGTACCGAGATGACACATGGATAATACGAAAGGAAGAGTTTTTTTATTAAATGCAAAGTTTTTTTGTTTATGATTAGATTTTTTGGGTCTTCCTATATGTATGTATGTATATATATTTGGTAAAATCAATATTTTTTAAATACACTAAATACCTACTCTGTACAGTACGTTCAACGAGTCGTGGCTGATTGAAGTTTGCTGTAGTAGATAGCTGCGTTGACTTGATTTTTTCTTACTTTTGACTATTAACTTTCCAAGTCTGCATTGAGGTTAGGTTTTCCGAACTTTTCCATTCCGCAAAAGTTCAGAAAACTTTACTTCAAGGCGGCCACGACGACTCGTCGACCGCACTGTACAATAAGTAGTATATGCGTATTTTTAAGTTTTAATCATTAATTTGAATTTTATGCTTGCTGTCCCTAATTTATTCAAATCAATATCTACTTAATTTTGAAAGAAAATTCGAGAATATGATCTAAAAAATATTTAATATTTATTTATTTTATAGATAGATGAAAATTATTGCTGAAATCGCGGTGTAAGCAATAAGCAGTATGAGTCAGATGAACGTATCTTTATTTCATAACTATACCAATAAGAAACCAAAAATACCTCATTTTAAATGTTGCTATCTCTATAATAAAGATATCATACAATCTAATATTGCAATATTATCTTTTTTATCTTTACGCTGTATCCCGCACTAGCAGGGTAGGCAGGAGGAACCTTTAAGAAAACGAACTCCGTTCTCCGTTAGGATACTTCCGTTCCCTACTTTCCGTTGACTTTTTTAAGGCATTGCGTGTTGAGTGGCGGAACTGAACGCCGCTCTTTTTTCTGGTTCTCAAAGCGAAGAAAAGAAAATATTAAATATTTAATTCTCCCGAATGGGGATCGCGCAAACAACGGCTATATATAATTATATTGTATATAATGTTAATTTCCGTGCAATTTTTTGCTGAGAAACCAAAAGTAAATAGATGTAAATAAAATCTGGTAACACTTAATGCATAATTAGGTCGGAAGAAGAAAAAAAAACTCAAAATATAATATTTCGAAAATTGGGCGGTGTATGGGTTCCCTCTTCTCTGGGTCTGCTTTAACTAGCCACTAGCGATACAAATGCCTTGCCTTGCTAATGCTCAGCCCCCACAGTGACATAGAAGGGGTAAAGGGTAGCTTATCCCTAGCTAGTACCTAATCCTCATTTCACACCCGAGTCTAAGCTCTCGCTGGACATCAAAGTCAGTTATTTTTTGTTAATTATTGTAAATTGTCATAGGGAACAGTAATTAGGTTGGTTCACATTATAGAATCTCTAATAGATTTGCGTTGCTATTGGTATTTGTAAGGAGATAAATTTTTTATTTTTTTTTATAAGAAATTTATACTATTTTTAATTCATATAATTTTTTCACTATTCCTCCAAAATATTCAAATCGATACATGTCATCTATTTCATCTACCTTTATATACCTATACTCTGTACCGCATATAGCAGGGTAGGCAGAGAGAACTAAGTGTCAAAACATTCCGTTCACCGCGCACCACTCGAATTCGATACATTGCGTATTGAACTGTGGACCTCAACAACGCGCTCTGTATCGCCAGAAAAAATAAAAATATATCTAAATAATTAAAATAATGACCGTGTGTCACAAATTACCCCATAATCAAGGTAAGTGTAAACTGGCAACCCCAACGGTCAGTCCCATAATCCCATACAGATCCCCGTTTATACATTCTCTATCACGATCCACGGACGCTCAGAAATGCATAAAGGAGTTATTAGGATAATATTAACGCAAGCTTAGTGTAGTGTGAAACAATTATTAAAGCTATTGTTATTATTAAATAATTCCTTTTTGTTTTTGCTGTTACTATGACTTTTAAAATTGTGGGCTGTTTTTTCTAAATAAAGTCATTTTCTCAGTTTGATTTTCTTAATGATAGGTATTTTAGTTATATTTACTTATCTATATAAATGTTAGGTTAGTTTTTACGTTTAACACTAAATGCAGATTGATCTAAATCTATTACATAGAGTTCAGATATTTTATTATATTTTCTCGTATCCCGATAGAGCATAGAGTGAGAAAATAAAAATATATAAATACTTAATTTTCCGGAGTGGAGCTCGGGCAAACAACCATACGTCTAGAGTCGCACGCTTATGCCCATGCGATATTTAGTCGAATTATCAAAAAATATTTAATGTTCATAATAAAACCTTAGTTAACACAAAAATTCCTAGTACTAGGGCATCCAAGGTCAAATTTAGGCCACGCAACATAATTACTAGATAAAAGAACTAACACTCGAATTTTCACGCGGCGAATTAAAGCCAGCGGCGGCTTTGTCGGCAAAGTTCAAAGGGAGATAAGGTACGGTGGACACAACAGGTAATGATTGTGAAAAAAATGTGATTCAATGGAATTTATTGGGTGCATACATTTTATTCAATCTGTTTTTTTTATTTGTTTTTTTGGTCACATTTCAATGCTATAGGCTGTTTGGGGAGTGGTGGTGGCTTGGTGGTGGGTGAAGGTTATAGGTTCGATTATATTTGTGATTTTATTAGAGACATTACTAAGGATAAAAAGAGATAATATAAATAAAATATTAATTAAAACGCTTTTTTTAAAACAAACACATAGATTATTTTAATGGTGGATGGTATGCAAAAAAATGTAATCCGCCATTTTGTTCCGGCCATTTTGGATTTAATAACAATGTTGATTATATATAAATTCATTGTCATCAGAACTGAAGTCGCAATCCAAATTTTAGCTCGTTTGAATACTGGGGAGTAATTCAAATTGAGCTTGCAAGATTACTATCTTCCGTGAAATTCAAACAATAAATTATTAATTTGTTGCCGGCTTTTCTCAGTGGAACTGCTGAGACGGTGGTAGCTTTATACACATTAAATGTGCTTGCAAAAGTCTATTTGAATAAATAATATATTTATTATTTAATCATCAATTAGAATTACTTATTTCTCTCGGTCTGATTAGACAAAGAATGACATTGTTATATTTATCACAGATTGCTCTAAACTTTCCCCTCATTTTAAAGATAATAAATGGTTAGGTGTGCCGCATATTTCAGAGTAGACAGAGGGAACCTGGGGACCAAGTCTATGGATACTTAGCTCTCATACTTAACAAATGAACTTGATCTTTTCAGACACCTACAAATAAAATATTTTAAATATAAATATTTTACGAATTGAAAACAGACTTATAGCCTACGCTTTTACTCGGGTATCACCAATTATGCCACGATAAAATCAACTTTAAAATTAGTTATCATCAATCAATTTTTTTGGCTATGCTATGGTTGCAGTTCGGTAAACTAGTAAAACTGAATTCGTAATCGTAGCGCGGTGGCACAGTATACTATCGTAAACACGACGACGGTTGTGAATTCGATTCCCACTCTGAGAAAAATTTAATATTTTCATTTTCTTGCTCTGGTAACAAGTCCACCGCCATTCAACACTTAATATCAAGAATTGGGGAGAAAGTGGTAAACAGAGTGTCTAGTACTAATAAGAACACGCTGTATAGAGTGAAGCAAAAAATTACATTCTCCGCATATATATTATTTTTAATATATTCTGCTGACTGTACGCGAAATCAAATCTTGAATCAGTGCGATAATACCTTTGATTTTGATATGGATATTCCTCATTACGCTTGTTCCGATAAAACTGGACACTCCATACTGATAATGTAACTTTGATATTAATGATTTATTATATTGTATTATTTTTTGGTTTACGCTTTTAAATTTTAAAAATAAGCATAGGTACAGACTATAAGGTAAGAGCAGGTTTAACATAGCGGGGCATTCGATATGTTGGGATTGATTCCAACTTTCTTGTGACTGTGAACGCGAGGTTGTGGGTTCGATTCTTGCCTGAGGAAATGAAATATTTAATATTTATTTTTTTTGCTCTGTTAACGAGGAAAACCGCGATGCCGCCAGTCAATACACACTGCTTTCGAAATTCGGCGGGAAGGGGGCAACAGAAACGTGTTAATCGAAATGAAATATCTTAACACTAGTTTCCCAAGTTCTCTCTGTCTACCCTGCTATGTACGGAATACAGCCTGAAGCTAAAAAAATAAAACCATTAAATATAATTTGATTTAATTATTACTTAAATTAGACGTCCATTAATGTAAAAAAGAATACAAAATGTCAATTTGTCTTTAAAAATTATATCAAATTGAATAAGCAAAATTACTATAAACTATATATTTTTTATCTTAAGATATTAAAGATATAATTAATATATTTTATTTTACCTGACATAGATCCTAATTCGTGCGGATGATGGGAGTTGTTGTTGCTTAATGTCGTATTGTTGTTGCTTTCCGCGTTCCCGCTGCTACCGCTTGTGTTCGCTGTCTGGAGGAAAAAAATAATAATACTAACTAAAAAAAATAAGTAATATTTTAATACTTAATGTAAATAAAATAATATAACTATTATTTTAATTGTTGATTGATTTAAATCAGCTTCACGCTGTATCCCGCACACAGCAGGGTAGGCAGAGGGAACATAGTGTTCAGACACTCCGTTCTCCACTTTCTGCCGAATTCTGGAGGCATTGCGTGTTGAGTGGCATAACTCAACGCCGCGCTTAACCTCGACACCAGAGCGAAGAAATGGAATTATAAATTTAAGTAAATATTTCATCTCCTCGAGTGGGGATCGAACCCACAACCAGTTGGTTTTACAGTCACACTTTATCCCGCATATCGAGTTAGGCAGAGGGATCGAATTTTCGAGACATGCGTGTTTAATGGTGGAACTCAACACTCAATACCAGACGGGGAAAATGAAAATAATTTACATATTATTATTCCTCTGGGAAGGCAGTTTACGTTTAGATGGTACCTGCGTATACAACGGTCAATATAACCTAAATAAAGTAGACTTTATTTAGGTTATATTACAAATATCGAGATAAATATCTTGTATTTTTTCGATTATCGTTTTCTTTTAATATCTCATGCGATATTTAGATCAAGAATAGATGCCATCACATTTTTTTATTGTTGTTAAATGCAACAGTCGTGAATGAAAATGATTCCAAATAAGATTTATAATTACAATCTTATTTAGAGTCATTTTCATATAATACACGCCTTTCCTAAACTTTATTTTTAACTTTATTACTTATTTTTTAGCATTTTAAAGAGTTTCATCTAAGATATGTTAAAATCACAAAAATAAAATAAATAAATCTTACTAAGTGATTTCTTTATATTTAATTTTCTACATATCAGATTTATAAAAAGTCAAAAAAGAAAATTATTTAAAAAAAACATACCTTTTCTAATACGTCATGGTCTTCTCTACAATATAAAGCACCTCCTTCTCTTAACGCGAATTCATCGCCTATAATAATAAGAAAAAAATATATATAAAAAAATGTGTATGTGTTTTGAACATGTTTTATAGTTTACTTTTTAATATATTATTAATATTTTAACCATATTTTACGGTAAATTTAAATTTATGCTTTATCTTCACATAGTAGGTATAGCAAGTATATAGAGATTTTTTCTACTTGGACCTTAGCTTTTAACAGATATGTTCCTTTTAAGCTTTTTTTTATTTTTCAGAATTAATTTTTCGTTACTAAAATATGGCACAGGCCAAAATAATTTTTGACTATAAGTGTCTATAAATAATGTAGAGTTTACTTCTGATTAATTACCCGACTGTGGCGAAGTCCAAAAGGAAGGTTGTGTTTTTGGCATGAATTTAGTTTGCCCCTACGAAGCCCCTACGCCATGACAGCCTCAACTTAAGTGTTTTAATTTTTAATTTAAGCATCTTCTGCACATAGCAAGTTAAGCAGAGAGAAATTAGTGTTAAGACACTCCGTTCTCTACTTTTGTCTTTTCACTTACCAGGTATCAATTGTCGTGCGCACGCACAACATCTAAAACAGTCGATATGGTAGATCTTCGTTTTCGCTCGCATCACGAAGTCATTTTTACTAAAGGAGGCGCCACATTTGTCGCATTTTGTACCAAATAACCTGTGGACAAGGAATTAGTGAATAAAATAATGTAATAATCATTAAAGTGGTTAGTTAAGAAATTTCTTATTGTAGTTGTGGGTTCGATTCTTTTTCAGTTGTATGTTTATATATTATATCTATATGTATTCATACATAGGTATATGTTTTTTTTCGTTCCACTGACACCCAATTTTGATCAGTCGATCATCATAGATAAAACACCAGAATACAATACAAGAATAAATTTATATTTTTACGGATTCGTAACATCGGTTAACTATTTTTTCATTAAAAAGTCGAATACTTGGGAAGGTTGAGTAATTGATTAAATTCATCTATTACGTAATTTTGATATAAAAAAACAACATATTCCAATTTACTAAGTGAATTTCGCTGTGAAATGAGGAGGTAAAAGAAGAAATGTAAAGTGATTTGCCACTATATTTTACCTGCTCGTTGTGCAAAACACGCTCACAGTGAGAAAATATAAAATATTTACAAAACAATCACAATTGAACCTTTTCATTCGAAAATAACAAAAACTCTAACAACAAAAAAAAGATAATTTTAAAGTAAAACGCGAAATAAAACGTCCACAGAATAGACTATATTGTACCGACCCTACAGAAATACGTTTCTACCTATCTTTAGGTATTATATACCTATAGACTATGCTTTTAGCGAGATTGCTAGGGTGGCAAGTGCCGGTCAATACTCGAAAATACGTTTACGGTATACCGCTTTCACGGTGTACGGAAATGCTTTTTTGTGCCCTTTTTTCTAAAGGGTTTTTAAGTTCAGTAACTTTAAATGTGTGTTTATAGTTATATCTGGTAAGGTAATATCATATTATATTAATTTCATTGATATAAGTTGATGAAACGCGGCGTTGTGCTACGCAATCCGGCACAACAATATGATTTTGGAAAGTGCTTGGAAAGTGGAGAATTTTAACTGTTTTGTTCAATAGCAAGCGAAAGATGAGTGACATAAAAAATATTAACCGTTCTAGTATAGAAGGAAATCCTTATATTCATAATACTAGTTAATAGTTATCAGTTTTTAAGGTTTCGTATACAAAGTGACTCTATTACTAAGACTCCGCTGTCTATCTGTCTGTCCTCAAGCTACATATCGTGAACCATTATAGTTAGACAGCTGAAATTATAACAGATAATGTATTTGTATTGCCGCTATAAAAATAAATACAACAAAATATAATAGATATATTCTAAAAACAACAAAAATTAACAAAAACATTTTAGAGAACTCTCCTAGGATAAATCATAATTTTTTTACCGTTTTTTAGATAATACTACAGTACTCTTCGTGTGTAAGTCTGACTCACCCTCAGTCGGTTTTTCTAATATAATTCCACTAAGGATAAAAAAATAAATTTTGAGATTTTTACAGGAAAATATTTCGAGAATTTCGACATAGCTTGCTAAAAACGTATGGTAGAGTAGTCAGCGCGGTTGTACGACATACAAGAGGTGCAGGTTCATATTCGCCTACTTTCAAATTTTTAAACGTTCTGTAAAAAATTGAAAAATAAATGGTAAAAGACATAGCAAAGTAAAATAAAGTTAGGTTTTGTAACAATGATTTAATTTAATTTACTACATTCACCACGAAATATCTTAAAATGAGCTGAAAATTGAAAACCAAATGATTATCACTATAATGTATAATGAAATGTATATCATTTGATAATTATTCAAAATGGAATGTAAATATAACCCTTCCCTCCATTAACCCTTTCGTTGAGGGGTGGATTTAACGATACACCCTAAAGGCTAATAGGTAATTTTAATTGAATATTTTTGCCTATTTCAGTATCTGCTTTTTACCTAATGTTTTCTATATTATAGGCTATATAATTAGTTTGGGATATTTTTTTCGTTTTGAAAATTTCATGATTTTTACTTACGTAAGAATTTTGAGATATCATTTCTTAATGTTTCCATACGCTCTCTACTACCTACATGTCAAATTTAAGCTTTTTTAATTTTGTGGTTTCATCTGTGCGTTCTCTGTTGGTCACTGAGTAACGAAAGAGTTTTATATAATACCTATGGATAATATTTAACTTTCCCAGCCACGAGGGACTCAGACCTAGGCCAGCGATTGACGGTCGCAAGCCTAGGTCTGAGTCCCGCATGGCGCCCTTGCTGCTGACGACAGCCTCTCAAGCAGCCACTCAATGCTTTCTCAGGGACAACAGACTATCCTCTTCCCTACTTACCCGGTGCCGCTGGAAAGGCCAATAGGACTAACAGTATTAACCTCATGTTTGAAAAAGTAAAAAATAATAAAATTTAACAGAATGACATCCATATTCTATATGTGTGGTCGTTCGTGTTTTCGCAGCTGCACACTGCGCAGTGCTCTCTAACGCTGTCAGACTAACCATATGTGATTGTTTAACCGGGCCGCGATTGATTTGACATTTGATTTGACGAGGTTTACAAATGCGAATGTGTATTTTTAGTATTTATTTATTTTTGGTTGTATTTATGTTTTTTTTTAAATTTATTATATTAGTTGGCTTTGTTGATTACAATTGGACTTTAGTAGGGTTAAGTGAGTAATAATCGTATAAGTATCATATTTATGGAGATAAATTGATTTCTTAGCCTTATTTATAAACCGCTTATCAATTTCGAGAGCAGTTTTAAACACGGGATTTAGTGTTGTTAAAATATTGTTTATCCATATTTTTCCGAAAGCAAAGAAAGCTGAGATACATTATTGCGTTCTCATTTTCATCTTGTTAAAAAATAATTACTGGTTGGTAGTCAACGTTACATTTTTTTTAAGTAATATGTAAAACGTAGGTTTTAGATTTAAATATTCTATACATAACGTAATTTAATTTTTTTTTAATGATTCCCTCAATTTAGACAAAGTCCTTACGTTCCAAAAGACCGTGAAAAATACGCATTGATAAAAAACAATAAACTTCACTTTACTATTGGCCGTATAAAACATGAAATTTTGTTTATATCGCTCTCGTAGGAATTCCGGAAACTACTCTCTTAGTGCTCCCCTGTACTCCTCACATGTCAAAATTTAACTTTTTAAGTCTAGTTTTTAAGTAAGTTTCTAACTTCTTAGTTAGTAGTTTCGTCTGTACGTTGTCAGTTATTTAGTAACGGAAGAATTACATATATATATATGTGTATTGACAGACGCGTATAGTGTAGGTACAGTGTAACGGGAGATGCGAAGGCGGTGTTTGATTTCGCTAATTGTAGGGTGTGAGGGCAGATTTAGGGTTGAAATCTCAAACTGCGCATGTAATAAATACCTTTATAATAAAAGTTAAGTTGACCTAACATTTAATTTATTTGGTCAAAAAGTGTCAATAAAGATTTCTCTAAAGCACATTATTTTAAAGATCGATCTAATGATTGAAATTTTTTATAATCTCAGTCCGTCAATTTTAATCTAAGACATAATACGTGCTTTTAATATAGATAATTTCAAATCCAAGAAGTTTCTCTAAAAGTATTGTTAACTTACAGTTTTATCTAATAAATTTGTTAAATAAACTACAAATATATTTAAATTTTGTTTGCTTCCATGCTCTGATTATTCGAAGTGCGGAACCTTCAACTCCACCACTTAATAGACCTTATTTTAACGGAATAAGTAGCATTATTTTGACATAAGCTATCTTTGTTTTACCTACAGATAAGTACGAAATATGTTAGAAGATTTAACCTTCACGCTGTATCCTACATATAGCAGGGTAGGTAGAGCAAATCTAGTGTTAAGACACTCCATTCCCCGCGATTCAAGACGTTGTGGGCGGAACTCCATCCTGCTTTGCCAGAGTTTCATTCTCTCGAGTAGGAAATGAATCAACAACTGTAGCGTTTATAGTCCGACGCTTTGCCACAGCGCTACGACAACACAATATTTATATGTAACGTTATTTTCCGTCAACTGTATGTTTGTTTCATTTACCAGTTCAAAATGAAGAAAGGGCGTCCTAACATTAAATTTTCTAGTGCCTAGCACTTATACGCTTATAAGAGAGTAAAAAAAGTTGTTCTTTCAGGAGAAAAATATGGAAAATTATCACTGAGTTCTTTAAACCACACAAGTCGTGTAAAATAAGTTATACAGCAACTATTTATAGTCGGCGTCAATGTTTAGACGAATGTAAGGAGATATACGCGTCACATCTCAAATATCGCTAATTGTGGAGTGTGAGGTCGATTTAGGTTAAACAATATTAGTACGTATACTTTTAGTTTTGTTTAGATTTTATTTCCTTCTGCTAGAACATGTCCAAAATTAATTTATTACGTACAATAATTGTTTTTTTGGTTTTATTTACATTATAGTTTAAAATATATTTATATAAGAAAATTCTTCTGTTACCGATTAAATGACAAAAAAGCGCAGAATAGGCCACTGGACTTCGAAAGTTGAAGTTTGGAAGGTAGGTTCGGAGTGTAGTGGAACACTAAGACAGGAATTCCTGAAATTCCTACTTGAATGAGAAATACGAGATTTTTTTTTTGATGAGTAATATATCTATAAATTGTGAGTGTAAACGCGACTGGTTGTGGGAACTTTTTGGCGCCAAATTCGTTTTATAATAATACCAATTTTTGAAATCTTATCAAGATCAACATTCAACCAATAAAATATAAACTTTAATCCCAAAAGAAATATATAAGTATTCATTAAAAAAATATTTTTTGGTGCTGAGATAACTTATTATTCGATGCGATATTCTCGTCTGTTTCTTCTTTCCGACTATTAGGTACCTACCCATAGAAACAAATGCGACTGTGAGTTTAATTCCATTCTATTTCCATTATCTTCGTGTCTTTACATAAACAGTAGTGTTAAGTTCCGCAACCGGTTTGATATAGAATTTTTCTTTACTAAAACGGAATCATGTGTTTGTAAAAAATAATTTTATAATTTACTAATAATTGATACGTCCTTCCTTAAGAAGCTTCCGGAACAATTAGTAAATAGTGGAAGTAGAGAAATATGATATGTAAACAAATATATCCGTGAGGTTAATCTATTCTCATTACTATTGTTATAGGTACATGTGAAGGATAACATATAAATAGAGTAAATAAAACTTTGGGACCTTTTTTAATTGTTTTTCAAGTCTTTTTTTATCTTGTATAAAATCTAGATTCGTTAATTTTTTAAAAATAAGTAGGTATATGTCCATCGGAATAGAGTCTGCCTGTGAACACAACGGTTCGAGGTAGGTTTGATTCCAATTCGGGAAAGTGAATTATTTTTATTTTCTTATTTTCTTCCTCTTTCTCTGGTAACAAGACAAAACGCGTTATATATCGAAGATTTAGCGGTGCGAGGAGAAATGAGCGTCTATTCAAAATAGGTATGAGAAGGTAAGTATATAAAAAAAGTAAGTACCTATTTATTTCATAACAAAATGTACCTTCATTACTCTCAATTATGTCCCTGTATTGTGTTAAAGCTACGTTAATACTGTGAGAAAACTTCAATTAACACTGCAAAATAAAAATAAATAGTGCATTAGTAGTAAAAAACTAATCGATCTTCCGAACGGAAACACACCATAGACATATCAGGTTCCCGCCGCCCGCTGTCAAACTGACGTTTGTTTTGGCGCCAAAATACATAACGCCGGTTTGTTTTTTCTCGGCACATTCAAAGCAGCAAAGACAATTCGTGTTACAGCCCACATTTACTTTTACTTTATGTTAGACAATATTATTCTCTATTACTAGTAGAAAAAGAATGAAGGGAACTGTTTACACGTGGAAGCATAACTTGTTTGCTGATGTGTAATTCTATATTTTAGCCGCGCGATAGAAGGGTGAAAAGGTAAACAGACGAGTTATTTTAGTGAATTCATCTTTAGATTTTGTCTGTGTTTAAAAAGTGGCGCCGCGATGCTTGATTGACATGTTATGGATTTTTTTTAAAGATGATATTTATCGTAGGCCACAGACTAAATATGGAATGTAAACGGAGTTTATAAACGGAGTTGTAATATAAACTGTTATGTGGAGCAGTCATTAACTTTATCATTCTTTCAGATGTTAGGTGGCAAAAAATCGGAATAAAGTAAATATTAATAAAGAAGTATTTTTTTTTTATGTAGGATTATTCATTATCAAATATTTTTATTATATTTATTTACTAATATTTCGCCAGAAGCGGCACTGTTTATAGTTATAGTTATGTTAGTCTAAGTTCAATTTTATTTATTATTTATTAATGTTCAAGATTTTTTATTTATTTTAAAAAAGCAGCTTTACGCTGTATCCTGTACACAGCAGGGTAGGCACGACGGCCTATAATTACACCTTAATATATTGTTGCAGCACCTACACAAATCTTTAAAGAAATCTTAATCTCCTGAATTAATAAGGAGAATCCAACAACATAATATTAATAATCTTAATAATACGAAATCAATGGAAAGTTTAGATGAGTCATACGTTAATTACGAACTTTCAAACAATATTTACTGATAAACTAAACTGGTATTGTACGTAAGCAAATCTATTTGTATTACAAATTAGTATTTCCAGCAATATCAATATTTGGGTGACAATTTCTTATTTATAGCGCACATGTCACATGTTCGTCATAACGTAAATAAGCAAGCAATTGAATTAGTTGATATAACAGTAAAATGAAATTAATATATGTACCTATATATGAAAAATAAGAAATATAAAATATGAAATAGTCACAACATTTTACAGCAATTTTCATATATTAATCATAATATATCTTAATTATTTATTACCTATAATAAAACTATACCACCACTCACCTAGTATAATCTCTCTTGCAATACGTCTTCCCGTCTCTCACGAAGCACGTACA
Source organism: Heliconius erato x Heliconius himera (assembly GCA_013421005.1). Classification (NCBI taxonomy): domain Eukaryota; kingdom Metazoa; phylum Arthropoda; class Insecta; order Lepidoptera; family Nymphalidae; genus Heliconius; species Heliconius erato x Heliconius himera. The sequence goes on from JAATLQ010031501.1 coordinate 53,606, forward strand.
GGATTCATCCAGGAACTGTCTACATTCCTGACATTTGAGGCAAGCGGCATGCCACTCTAGGTCGGGCGCCACTCGTAATATATACTGGTCGTGGATTTGACCCCCGCACCCTACGCATAGGGATAAGCGGAGTTTTTCTGTAAAAAAGGAAAAAAAATATTATAAGCTTGTGACCCAAATGCGGCTTCGCCCGGTTAAATTATTGTTATATTATTTTTAAATTAAACGAAATCTTCATGTTAGTTGTAGCAGAGGCATAAGCTATACTTATTAGATTACTGTAAAGTTTTATCGAATTCCGTACAGTAGTTTTTAAGGGAAAGTTAAACAAACATTTATTTCCACAAATTTTTACATTTACGTATAATATTAGAATAGTAGCGTTTCAAAGTTACTTCAAAAAGATTTAAAAAAATTAAGGCATCGTTCTACACAAGCCCTTGTAGGTAGGCAGAGAGAACCTAGTGTTAAGGCACTCCCTACTTTCCACTTAGTTTTTGAGACATTACCCATTTTAAATGGCGGAAGATCACACCGCACTTTGTTATGTCCAAATAATTGAGACCCCCGAGTGGGAATCGAACTCATAAACGCCGCGTTTTTCTGAGGCCGTGCAGCTGCCCTATTTATAATTTATTAAATACACAAACAAAACATACACCTCTAATTTCTTATTCAATTGAAGTTTTGTTATAGAAATAATGTTAAGACATTGAGACCCACCGCACTATATCCAGTTCAATAAAATTTTAAACGAGAGCTATCTTTGTCTGCCTCACAATTTGTTTATTGTATCATTTGCTTATTATATTTTCATATGTAAATATAAGTTCATAAATATATAATATTAATACATCTATTATACTTCTGTCGTTGATTTCTTAAGATATTTTTATGTTATATATTTTTCTCAAAAAAAAAAACAATCGGGGCCTGTCGTGGCGCAGGGGCTCAAGAGTGCAACAATAAACAAAAATAAATTCCCACTCGAGGAAATGAAATTTATTTTTATTTCCCGTCTCAGATAAAGAGGCAAAGCGCGGCGTTGAGTTCCACTACTCAAAACACAGTGCCTCCGTAATTCAGCGGAAAATGGGAAACGTAAGTGTTAAGACACTCCGTTCCCCATTTTCGGCCGAATTTTAGAGGCATTGCGTGTTGAGTGGCGGAACTCAACGCCGCTCTTTGCCTCGAAATGGAAATATAAATTTAAATATTATATTCCATTTCCTCGAGTGGGGATCGAACCCACAACCGTCGCGTTACAATCACACCCTTGTGCACCTGGGCCACGGCAGCCTCAGTACATTACAACACACATTAGTACAATACTCTCAATTAAATATCTATTAGGTACACTTTATTATTTTTTTAAGAGGAATTTCCCCACAGAGCTACAATGGCCTTAAGCACCTAAGTAGGTACTTACCTATAAGTTATTTAAATATGATACTCCAAAGCTACAGGCAACCGAACGACTTTTCTTAGCTTAGCTTTCTATGGAAGTCAGTCATTCTTTTTTTAATTTTCAAAAATCTCTCACATTATTTCGGGGTAGATATAAATAATTTTTATGCAAATATGTTTTAGTAAAGTAACTATACCCATTCGAGTTTTGTTATTAAGCCGAACAAATAATATTTGACATATTACAACAATTACATCAATCATCATAGTAGTAGGCCGGTCGTGGCGCAGCGGCACGAGGTGTGACTGCAAAACCGACTGGTTGTGGGTTCGATCCCCACTCGAGGAGATAAAATATTTACTTAAATTTATATTTCCATTTTCTTCGCTCTGGTGTCGAGGTTAAGCGCGGCGTTGAGTTCTGCCACTCAACACGCAATGCCTCCAGAATTCGGCAGAAAGTGGGGAACGGAGTGTTAACAGTAGGTTCCCTCTGCCTACGCTGCTGTGTGCGGGATACAGCGTGAAGCTAATTTAATTTTTTAATTTAATTTAATTTTAATCATAGTAGAATTCGAACCTACGACCAATGCTCTTATATTAAAATTTCTTCAATTTCTACAAAACGTTATATATCTCTTATTAATAATAAATCAAAGTCCCACAAGAAATATGCAAATATTTTTATTTTATCACAAATAAATCTACATAAATAATTCACGTTCACGAATATCGATTATAAATACAGAAAAAAAAAACAAACAATCGAATGATTATTCATAAAATGCAAATAGCCATAGATAAAATAAAATGGTCAAAACGTAAACATGCTATGGAAATATGAATAATTTATCTGTGCTCAAATCGATATTCGATGGGCGTGGTCTGACCACACCTACTTATAAATCCATCTCTTTCCCTCTGTACTTCTCGCTTTCACACTCTTGTTACAAAATGCTATTTAATGACGGCCTTTATTCGGTTTTATTTATAGACGCATAATATATTGTTTGTGTTACTGTCATATTATTATTATTGTCATATACTCGTACATAGCTATTCTACTGTAGGAATGATATATGATGAATATTATATAGATATGATTAATAGATATTTTGGGTTAGGGCATATAATTATGATTTTATTGCAGGTGTGTTTTTAAGAATTCTTTCTTCTTTATACACATCTCTAGCTCATGTGTCGATTTTGTAGTAAATAAATATCTCTACACGTTTCAAATATTCAAATCTATCTACATATTTTTTTATTTGCGTTATTATTAACTTACTTTTTATTTGTACTGCCTAAAAGTATAGAAAACAAAATAAACGTAATGACAGATTTTTTTTTAATTTTTTAATTAAAATTAATTATAAATTTCTCCCCTCATCAGCTTCAAATATTACGACTAGTCACGAAACATACTATATAGAGTCGGTAGAGTGCTATAATACTGTTAAATGTTTACTTTGATTATTGATTGTCTCTTTTATTTAAATAAATTCAAAGGCATGTAGTGATAAATCACTTCGCTATGGCCTATACCTACATTTATTATAAATATTTTTAAATTATTATTCATAAGGCTCTAAGAAAGGAAAGGAAGTTAATATTTTCAAAACGTTTCTTTCTATTTATAAAGAAACGTTTTGAAAATTAACAGTTAACATATCGGGACTCGGACCAGTACCTACCTCTTTAAAGTAAGTGTCTAAATTTCAATTTGTTAGGGATTCGATTCGTACGTGAAAATGCATATTTTTGCTATTTATGATGATATGACAACATGAACATGGAGGAACGTCGATGGATACTACATATCTATTAATTAATATATTTTGATTTATTATTATTCTGACTAATCATCGGAAGCAATTTTATTCGCTTTGGTTGCTATTTTTATATGATACCATAAAATATTTAACTGATTGAACCCTTGATTGATTCTGAAATTTAGATTATTCATTAATAATTTTTTTTTAGCCTGCATATAGTACGATAGGTTGTGCGAAGATAATATATAATATATAAGATATAGCTATATAAGATAAGCTATATAAGAGCTAGCTAGCTATATTAGCTAGCTAGCTCTTATATATATATAAGATAGCTAGCTTTTTTGTTTTTTGTAATTTCATTCTATATCATGCACATATGCAGGGTAGATAGAGGGAACCTAGGAACCAAATGTCTAAGTATGTATTCTCATTAAGACACTTAAAGGCGAAACTCAAAACCGCAATTTGCCTATGAAATAAAAATATTAAATAAGTAGTCCAAAATATTAAGTGTTCCAAATATAATAATTAAAGTAATGTAAATTCAATGGGCAATTCGTTTAAAAACCATAACTAAATGACTAAATTGAGCAATAAAAAAATAGGCACAGATTAAAAACAACTATATAAAAACCTCCTTTCCCTCAAACAAGGCCACTTAAACAATTATAAGAACAATAAACTTAATTATCCTTTTATACCTAATAATTGTTTGTTTCAAATGACACCAGAAATACATTGTTACAAAGATTTCTTCCATATACATTACTAGCTCTTAAATACGGCTATACCCGCGGGGTTAAATGGGAATACCTAGCTACTTGTTGTGTAACACACTTGGCCTCCTCGATCAATAGACTGGATGATATCCAATACAAAAAAAGTTTGGATAATTTGGACCAGTAGTTCCTGAGATTAACGCGTAAAACCAAACATACACTTCAACTTTGTAATATACTCGTATGATTTGTTGTTGTGGCACAAACTTTCGTCTGAGCGTGATATTTTTAATATGAAAACCGACTGATGTGCAAAAAATAAGGTATGCAGAGGGAACATGGGAACCTAGTGTTAAGACACTCCGTTTCCACTGAGACACTATCGTTTCCCACTTTCCGACTAATTCTATAGGCATTGCGTGTTGAGTGGCGAAACTCAACGCCACGCTAAGCCTCGTTTCCAGAGCGAGGAAACGAAAATATTAAATATTTCATTTTCTCAATTGAGAATTGAACGCACAATCTGTTTACAGTCGCACTGGCCTCAATAAAATACCTCAATATTTATCTATGGTATGTATATAACTATTATTTAAGTAAGCAATCGATCCCTATTAGGAGGACGGAATAATTTTCATTTCTCTGCTCTGTACATTAGAATGTGGCGTTGAGTTGCGCTACTCAAAACACAATATCTCGAATTCAGTCGGCAAGCAAAGAACGGAGTGTCCTGACACTTGGGTCTCTCTACCTATATGTGGGATGCACCGTAAAGTAAAAAAAATAAATGTGTATAATGTAATTTTGCAAATATAGGTATATATTTTGCACTAGTCATTCTTTCCTAATAAAATAAATTCATAAGTAAAGAATAAGAACAATATATGTATGTATATAGTATGTTTAATTTCTCAACTAATTGTAGGTACTTACTTTATTATATTTTGATGGATAACTTTATTGTGAAGGCCTTTAATTTGGTCTTCCGCGATTTTTAATTGACGAATGGTCATTTAGTTTACGATTACCTTGTAAACTTTTAAGTGCACTTTTTAAGGTCATATTTATTCTCCTTTTTTTGGTATAAGGTGAGATTGGAACCCGCTTCTGTACGCTCTGATTACTTTAGCTGTATAGTATGGAATATTTTGTATACCTCTGTGCTCGCATAGTGCAAAAATTGGATTTATGTCAATATTTTTAAAACTTATTCTAAATATTCATTGTTATAAGACAAAGTAAAAATATCAAAAAAAATGCCATTACATCAGAAATGATTATCTGTTAATAACTATTAAGACATATAGTTACAAGTTGAGGCCAGTCGTAAAGCAGGGACACAAGCTCGACTGGTTGTGGATTCGATCCCCACTCGAGGAAATAAAATATTTAAATTTATATTTACATTTTTTTGCTCTAGTGTCGAGTGTCTCGACACTAGGTTCCCTCTGCCTACCCTTCTGTGTGCGGGACACAGCGTGAAGATTATTTAATTTATTTTTTTAATTGAAGCTCATATGGCACGTAGCAATGTAAGAATATTAAACATGATAATTGTGAGTTCAAATCTTCAAGCTTTAGGTAGATATTTGTATCTAACAATAGAATATTATTATTACGAGAAAGGTAGCGCCTGCTATGATTTGATAAAATATAACCTTGAATATTTTAACCAAAGAAGCGGAAAAAAGAAGAACTGTAGAGAAGATAGTCATATACTATACTTACCTTTAGATTTGAACAGAGCTTTTTGTGTATAGGTTAGTTTTTTTTTATTTTTCAGGCTCAATTTTTTTATCGTGGGCACGGGCGCCTCCTGGACACCCTTATTCTTATGCCCACAATTAGTTTCACGCCTTTGTCCCATATATCTGGGTAGGCTGGCAGAATACAGGATCAAAAAAGCGTTTGCCCAAATTCGAGACACTACGTAAGTGACTCACTCGACGCCGCGCTTTGTACTACAAGTAAATATATAAATTGAAAATAATGATTCGCCTGAATAGTAATCGACCTCACAAATTTCAACATTATAGCTTAAGCCGTTTCCACTGCGCCACATTGGCTATCTTAAGTAGCCACAAATAAAATGAAATCAAATTTAACGAAGTAATTCATTCGATATATTAATTATAAGCCACCTACACAAGAAACAAAAAAGGCATGACGCCATATTTCAAATTAAATTCTAATACGAAATCAAAACAAACATAGGCAAATTAAAACAGTTTTAAATTTATTAATTAATTAATTAAGCCGAAAAGACTTTGCTTTGCCGCTTAATTATATTAAAAAAAAACTTTTAACTACTTTAATTATATATAAAAATTTTATGATTAAAATTTTATTGTTTTATGCTTCAGTAGCTTTATTTATGACAACACTATTTAAGGCCTATCATAAAATAGGATTTTAATAGTAATTATTGTACTTAAATGATACAATGTAAGTTACCTATTAGTTTAACAAAGTATGGGCACTAGCGTATTTAGAAATATTTTTAGAGTGGACCTGGATTAGCTTTGAACAGATATCATCTTCACGCTGTATCCCGCACACAGCAGGGTAGGCAGAGGGAACCTAGTGTTAAGACACTCCGTTCCCCACTTTCTGCCGAATTCTGGAGGCATTACGTGTTGAGTGGCAGAACTCAACGCCGCACTTTGCCCCGGCACCAGAGCGACGAAATGGAAATATAAATTTAAGTATATATTTCATCTCCTCGAGTGAGGATCGAACCCACAACCAGTCGGTTTTACAGTCACATTTTGTGCCGCTGCGCCACGACTGACCTCCTTTGAATAGATATGTTCGTGTAAATGTTGTTTTTTTTTTTTAATTTTTTGGCGCAAATTTTGTTATAAGTAAAATTTCTGGGGTGGGCACGGAACACCCGGGTCCTTCCTACGCTCATGAACATTAGCCCAATATTGTTGCCGTCAATCGCCACATGCCTAACAAATTATTTTCATTTTCCCCGTTTTAGTAGACGATGGGCGGCGTTGACTTTCACAAATAATATGAAGTCACTATTTGATGTTTCATTAAACGTTAGGGCTTAACATTTATTTATATTTATTGTTTACTACATTTCTTCGTTTGAGTAACAAGAAAAAGAGCGGCGTTGAGTTCCACCACTCAAAGTCCAATGCCACAAAAATTGGGCGTTGAATGTGGAACGGAATATCTCGACACTAGGTTCCCACCGCCGCTTACCCGTCTATATGCGGGATACAGCGTGAAACTACTTGTTAGCATTTACACACGTCATCTAACTGTTTTAGTTAGAAAAACACATGTAGCTTCTATTTTTTTCGTACGAAGCTACTAATGATATGACATTTTAGCACCTTTTTCGTACTAAACGTATCTGGTTAAAACTATTCTTTTGACCTCAAGTATTTTAGCCAGATATGGGTATGTATGTATATATTTTTAGATGCTCCAAAAATATTATTTTAAAGATAGATATTCATTTTAATAGTAATCATTTATAAATATGACAATTGAGAACAACTGAACGTCACAAAGAAAAATAAATAGTAATTATTTCTTTACTTTGGTTTATTCTATTCTATTGCGTGTAGTATCTATAGTTATCTTATATTATAAATTCCTAACATTAATGGTTTTTCTTATTTTTTTTTCATATTCTCATTTTTAGCTTTACTTACGGTGTATCCAGCACATAATACGGTAGGCAAAGTACACTAGATTCCCAGTGTTAAGACACTCCGATACCATTAAATTACGAGTATTTACGTTCTCCACTTTCTGTTGAATTCTTGAGGCATTGTTAAATGATGAAACTCAACGCCCCACTTTATCAGCGCGAGGAAATTAAAATATTAAATATTTCATTTCCCTGAGTGGGACTTGAACTCACAACCATCGCGTTTATAGTCGGACCCTTGTGCGTTAATATTATATTCATACATATAAATATCGAATACGCAACTACCTCAGTAGATAAATACCCTGCCGTTCAGTAGTAACGTTCGTTTAATACAGGTAATTACGAAAATCACAGATACAATAATAATATATCTAACACTTGGCAAAGGCTGTACATTAATTGTCTTTATCTCCCACATACAGACACATATCCATGCGTGTACATATTATACATTTCAATGTGTGTGTGTGTGTGTGTCCATACGCACACACACATTGAAATTTCGTGTATATATCCGTGTATGTGTATAAATGCACACATAGTAGATGTTTGTGTGAAGCTGGTTTTAAAAACGCGTGCGTTAGAATTTATTGTGTCAATAATGAGCCGACTATGCGGATTAGGGTTGTACATCGTTTTGAAAATAATATTATATACTTTTGGGAATAACAGTTGTAAAAAAAAACGAAACAGTCTTACACTAGAAAATTTGATTCGTGTTTTTGTGAATTGATTATTTTGTTAAATTATTATTTACTAAAATTCAATTACTTAAATTGTATAGATGAAACATAGGTCTAATCGCATATCATATTTGTTGAATAATTAACAAGAGAACGACAGAGTAGTATGACTATATTATCTAGCGATATTAAAGCATATTACTGTAGGCTTTGGCTGTGAGTTCGATCCGAGGGAAAAAATATTTTTTGTTTTCACTCCTTTGGTGACAAGACAGCGCCGTTAGATTCCCTCTGCCTACCTGCCGTATGCGGGATACAACGTGAATCTAATAATATATAAAAAATGAGGTATATGTAATTTAGCTACTGTAATAGAACATACTATAATTTAGCATGTTCCTTTACAGAAGCAAAGTAACTTAGTAATTTTCTATAATATAATCTTTCTATAAAACTATAAAATGTTCTATAAATATCTTATAACATGGTATAATCAAACGTGCGCCAACCCTAAAACCAATAATCAAAGTAGGCGGCACAACAAAGCAGCCGCGTATCTCTGCGATTACCATCGGGATACTGTACTTGTTCTTAAGAACAAGGCTTATATAAATTAATTCTTTTTTTTCTTGCACGTTAGCATGGCAGCAGGAAGCTAGTGTTAAGACACTCCACTCTCACTGCATGTTGGCTGGAGGAACACAACTCCGCGTTTTTTTAAAAAAAAAAAATATAAAAAAGGTTTTTTTTTAACAGAATTCCGCTGAAAGCAAATAACATAGTTCATAATACATTCTATCTACACCTATGAAATATCAAGTCCTGGCCTCTAGCATCTCCAATCTCGTCGTCCGCAATTTTATTTATTCGGACTTTAAGACGTAAAATGGAAAATCTCGTTTTTTCCCATTTTCATAGAAGTATCGCAACATCCTCCCTTATATTAAGTGGTAAGAGAGGCAGTGGGAGCAAAGGCATGAAAAGCACAAGGAGCCCCCATAGGACATATATGAAGAGGTTGATGACAGTGGACGAGATCGAATAGGTATGCATAGTTCATAGCATTTGACGCTTGAAGGATGCAGTATGTATGTAGGTACGTATGTCCTCTCTTAGTTCTCCCCTACACTATGGAATATTACTACATGACAAATGTTTACTTTCTAAATTCAATTGTTTCGTCTGTACGTTGCTCATTAATAATTAAAAGACAAAGCGCGGCGTTGGATTCTGCCACTCAATACGCAATGCCTGGCGTTGGTGGAAGGTGGGGAACGGGAGTGTTACAATGGGAACGGACTGTCTTAAAACTAGGTTCCCAGATTCTTTCTGCCTCCCCTACCTATGTGCGGAATACAGTGTAAAGTTAAAAAATTATACAACAAATCATTTTTTTTTTCAATGTTATTCCAGTCACCCCAACTGCACAAACTTTTTTAATTTTATTACTAGCAGAGCTAACTTTCTCATGTCGTTCAGCTTTCTAGAACTTGATTTTAGAGTTTGATTTTAATGAAGTGCTCATTTAAAGTTATAAGTACCATTTCGAATTTTTCTTTGCCTTTTTGATTTTGTATAGATAGATTATAATATTTTAGGTCGCTGTCACTGAAAATCAAACAAAAGCAACAAAGTACTTAAATAAAATGTAAGAAAAGTAGGAACATTTTGAACATAATGTGAGAAAATTCGTCTATGTCGTGGCATTTTAAGCGCGATGGTTGCAGGTTCAATCACCAATCGGGGGCATGATAATATTATTTTTTCGCAGTCGAGTGGAAAGTGTGTCCCACCAATTAACCGAACATCTATTACTAAAGTGAGGAGCGGAGTGTCTTAACATGATGCCTTTCTCTGCCTCTACTTCTGCCTACTCTGCTATGCGGTGAAAATCCACAAGTATAAAAAAATATTTACAATATAAATCTTCAAACGTCTCAATATTCAAAATCTAATAAAACAGTGAAAACTACAGTATAATGACTTAACAAACAGTTAAGATTCAAATTTACACTGTATTTAAGGTGAAAATTGTACGAATTATCAGAGTAAATTACCTTTACATCTCATTGAATAGGTAGTTCTGAAGGATGGGAATGTGACCCGTATTGACACGCTTGTTGATATAACACTGTTTAAAAAGGACGGTTTAAATTAGCGACTACTACCGCGGCATCGGTTAAAGGACGTTCAAAGTAGGGAAGCCATTTGGATTTATTAGAATGGGATAAAAATATCTAATATATCTATAATTTTTTCAAACTTAAATAGGATCATCTGTTTCTTGGCATTAATTTAAGTACTTTAATTTAATTTTAGTTAACACTTAATAAGTATTTGTGAGTACATTACTACCTCACTAATCACTTAAATAATTATCAATCTAGTCCAGTACTTAACAAAGGATTGTTTTTTATTCCTATTATTTAATGTTATTAACCTAAAAAAAGCTGTGTATGATTAATCAACAATAAATTATTAAGCATTTATAAATACCATATACATAAATAATAATTTATTATAGTACATTATTTGTATTTTTTTAATTGCCTTTCCACTATCAGATTTCCTAGGCGCCATGTTGTAAATGAAAATATTACCTTAATTGAAATTGGTTTTAAGATTTTATTTTGTTAAAAAACATTTTTTTCTAGAAAATTATTTTAAAATAAATCACTTACTAATTTTATATATAACCTTATTTATGGAGATCCTACAAATGTCTATAATAGTATGAACAAATAAAGAGATAGGGTTTGGTCGAAAAATACCTTATTGTGAGAGAGATGTATGTTAGATATTAACACGTTAGAAATTAAGTAGTGTACTTTATTTAGCTTTATACCTTCCGCATATAGGGTAGACAGAAGGAACCTAGTGTTAAGGTACTCGGTTCCTCGTTCCAGAGACTTTCTGGGTTGCGGAACCCAACGTTGTACTTTGTCTAAGAAATCCTAAAATATATTTATGATAATATGATAAAAAATTGTATAACTAGGACACAAAATATATGTAATTTGGACATTGTGTTTTGGATTGCGAAACTCAATATATTATTTTGTTTAGAAAGTTTAGGGAAATTTAAGTAATTTGTTTCTAAAGTAATTCAAATCGTCATCGAATCTTTCACCATCGCGTTTAGATACTGACGCTGTTCCACTGAGCCACAATGACCAATGTCATGTTTATGTTAATATTTAATTTTGAAGTGTTTTTGATTTATAATTTCAAAAGTCTTTAACTGTTAAAATAAGACTTCGTTTCAAGATTCTGGAGGCATTGCGTTTGAGTGGCGAAACTCAACGCCGGATTTTGCCTCGCTACCAGAACGAAGATATGAAAATACTAAATATTTCATTTCCTGGAATCGAACCCTCAAATTGTCGCGCTTAGAGTCACAGTGTACTTAGTTGCCTTACTCTAAATCTACTTAAAATTTTCCTTCGATATAAAATTATTGAATGAGTGATTGTGATTATGACCTAATATTTTCACTATTATCAAGTATTTGATTATTTATTATGTCAAATATCGTTTTTAAAAACAAAAAATAACTAAAAAAAATAAAAATATACAATATAAAAATAGCTTTTTATAATTTAAAAATTATAAAAAAAACTATTTTTATATTATATATTTTTAATTTTTTTTAAGTGTTATTCCACACGAAAGATACTTTCTAAGAAAACGTAATAATTATTTTGTAGTTGCCAGCGGAATTTGAACCTCTTGGACGGTTTTTAAAAAGCACGGTTTCAAATATCGCAACAAAATTTTTCTAGAACAGTAAGTCTGATTTGTTCATAAACTCAACAAAAAATAAACAATTTAAAAAAAATCTACGAAGGCTCAACCCTAAACAGTCAAAAAAGCCTTACCACAAAATAAATATTTCCAAAATCCCTTTTTACCGATCTTCAACTTGAAGTTCAGAGTTTGCCCGCCTTACCCGCACCGCCAAAGGACGCCGCATTCCGTGTTTACGTATCGATATATTATAAAAAAACCTCACGTTTTTTTGTTTAGCCACTTTTTCTCATTGGAATTTTAGTAAGCAATTGCAAAGGTAATGATTAGATTACGCTTTATTCTTACGAAAAATAATTGAGGTCGTCGTGGCGCAGAGGCATAAGAGTGCGACGCAAGCGCGACGGTCGTGGGTTCGATTCCCATTCGGGGGTATAAAATAATTAATATATTAATTTCTTCTCTCCAGCGGCGAGGTAAAGCGCGATGTTGAGTTCCGCCACTCAACTCCCAATGCCTGCAGATTTCAGCGGAAAGTGGGGAACGGAAGTGAATTGGGAAGAATTGGGAAGAGAGCGTCTGAGTGGAATACAGCGTAAAGCTACAAAAAAAGAGAAGAATAATAATATATAACAAAAAAAAGAAGAATAAATAGTAAAAAAAATGAAACAGAATAAAAATAACTATATGAATTTATGCAGTTATTTTTATTAGGTGTATGTGAATGCAAACTATAAGTATTTTTGTAATTAACATTTTTAATTTCACATTATTACTTGAGTGTGTGTCTCTATATACAAATGTCACTTTATTTTTGTATAATTTATAATTTAACTCATTTAAGTTAACGGCCATTTATTCTTATAAGACATATGTTTGTATAATTATTTACATCACTCTATTAAAAACATGCTCTAATATTAAAACACCAGTACAAAATTTTATTTAAACTCAATTATTAAGGCCAATTCTTACAATTGCACTACGAAAGTATAATTTAGTTTCTTGTTGTAATAAGAGATAGGCAAAATAACTTATAAAATACCATTTTTTTAAATATTTATTAATGTATTCAGTATGAAAAGGCAAGGGTTTGAAGTAACAACCCAACACACGACTGAGAGCGATGACCCACTCCGCTCTATTTGCCTGTCTATTACACCGTGAAGATATTTAATAGTAATTAATATTTTTTTTACAACGACTGAACGTTATACATCCATAAAATAATAATTAACAATTATTTACCTATATTTACTTTTTTTACTCGTTACAGCCCAATGAACTAAGGAATTTTAATGTAATAACTATATTCAAAGTTTAAAGAGATCTAATAAAGCGTAACACTAGGAACGGCAAAGGCTCGATATCTTCGATCATTTGACACTCAGACGCCATGTTTCTTTTTTTAATTTTTTTTTTCAATAATATTTCAAGATGGCGTTCGATATGTGAATTTAGACATCAAATTGAGATTTTATCTCGCTCTATCGACCTTGGTGTTGGGCCATTAAAAGTGTGTATTATTTTTTGTAATTTTTAAAAAATATATTTAATAATTAATTTAATGAATGCAATCTATACTTATGATAAAATCGTAACGTTGTCTTTACATGGAGGATATATAAGAAAAAAATATAGCATTTAATAACGTAATGGAAACAAAACCAATGATTTTTATTTATTTTTTCTGTTTTTTCACGCTAATCTCAGAATCGGTTAAACCGATTTTATTGCAATTTTCACTTTTATATTTTGACAAGCTTTCCTTAATATTTAATGTTTATTTTATTTCAATCGGCTAATAAATATAAAAGTTGTACAATTTTAAAGAATTTTGTTCGACAAAATTGCTATTTATAACTGTCATTGTATTGCCTGAGATTGTACTGCAATATAGATATTGTTTTTAAAATTTCCTATCTCTCGTATGAACAAAGCGTGTATTCTAACACTTTGTTTCCAAAGTTGTTTCCAATCGTGTGTGCCGGATACATGAAGCTACAGTAATCCTTATGTTATGTATTAGAATCTGAATCTCAGTAGCTAATGTGAAATTACCAACCTATTCAGTATGTTTTACATACGAGTATGTATTAAATATAGATACGGAATCCTATTTTACATTTTATCTCTATAATTTTTTATTCCTAATCATTTTAAATTAGCATTTATCTATAATTTTATTCAAGAGAGATAAAAAAATTAACCCATAACGCGTACTTACTAAAACTTTTTCATGCACCAATTTCTTTAGCTTTACGTCTCCAGCATTTAACAAGGTAGACAGATAAGACCTATAATTAAGACACTCCGTTGGATGTATGGGTTCGATTCCCACTCGGAGAAGTGAATCATTATTTATTAATACCTTCATTTCTTTTCTATGGTAAAGGCAAAGCAGTGCGTTAAGTTCCGCTACTCAACATGCAATGCTTAAAAAAATCGGTGGAAAGTGGGGAACGGAGTGTCTTAACATTAGGTTCCCTCTGCCTATATGCGGAGTAAATTGTGAAGCTGAAAAACAAATTTAAGACATTGCGTACGAGTGGTTCAAAACACGACGTAGATATAGTGTTACCAGAGCTGAAATATAAAAAAAAAAGTTAATCATTGGAGCCCATATTCATTGCACTTTAATGCAGCACTCTATGGCCATAAAAAAATCAAATATCGATTATGTTTTGTATAAAAAATATATCTTTATTTCATTTATTTATATGTACTTTATCTTTAGTAATAAAATTTCAATCTAAAATTGCTTGTACAACTCTTAACTTACAATGATAAAAGCGTAAATGAACGTTTCGATTTTGTTAATAAATGTAAAACATACGTAATGCCACCAATTGTCTAAATTTATCTTGAAAGTTATGTTTCATGTCAAATTTCTCTAAATGTAATTTCATTTGGATAAAATAAACTAAACACAATTTATTATGTTCGATACTATAGATAGGCTTGTTTTGATTTCTTTTTTCAGTTACCGTAATTGAATTTATTATATAATTTTCACTATCTGTGAAACTTGAGGGGAATGGAATGTTTGGACACTAGGTTCCTTCTGTCTATACATCTTTGTGGGATATAGCGTAAAACTGTAAAAAAAGCAGGCCCAATATAAATTTTCTTGTGACACAAAATCGTAGCGCGAAATTTTATTTTCTTTAAATGAATTCATTATTATTCGTTGTATTCATTGTATTCACTTCTGCATTTAGCGATATATCCAAAAAACCTGCGGTAAATCGCTCCGCTCTCCAATTCAGTAACAAACGTTGCAAATATGGGGACGGAACCTAACGCCGCACGTTATCTAACCGAAACTGATAAAGCACTTACATATACCTACCTATAAGAAACAATTATCAAACATTTGTCTCTACCATCGATATTAAGAAAATTGTACAAAAAAAAAACATTTTAAAGAAAATTAAAATCGCTTTCCCGCTACTTTAGTGTTCACCCAAGAGTCCGGTAGCGACTAGCGTGGTTAATACAGATATTATTGATATGATAAAGCCTAATGACTTGTAGCTTTTCATTCTCACGGTGACTCATTGTGAAGGCATGACGACTGAGACGGTATTAAGTTCGTATCCGGATATGTTATGTAATTTGTCTATCATGTCTATTATTATTTAGTTTCACGCTATTTCGGTCAGATAGCAATCAATCTCAGTGTTAAGACACTCCGTTCCCCAATCTTCAAGACATTGTGTGTTGGGTGACGAAACTAAACGCTGTGCCGCCCACAAAACGAAAATAAATCATTTCCGTGAATGGGAATCGAACCTACAACCGTAGCATTTCAGTGTGACACTGTGCCGTTGCGGCCCGACGACCAATTATAGTACCTGAATGCATGTCAACGGAATATTTTCTCACTTTGTCTACAGCTTTCCATTAACTGTGGGACTACACTTAGGCACTTTTACTACAAAATAAAATTAATAAAACTTCAACGTTTCATAAAATTTGAAAAACTCGAAATATAAATTTGCCATTTCTAGCATCTAGATATTGCATATTACCTAAGGAATAGCTATCTGCTATCGTCCTTGTCGTCGTCTCTATACAAATATAGAAGGCAGACGGCAATAGGTATTGACCTATATCCATATACATAGAAAAGTAAACATAATGAAAGCTGTATGTTCGTTCAAGTCAAATAAAATATATTGGTAGCTAAGGTACGGATCTTTTTATTGTACCTACACCTTAAGGTTGTAGGTTCAAATTTGGATGAATCAAATTTATATTTAAATTATGAATGTAATTGTTAGAATTTGCTAGCGACTAAACAATACGGTAGTTATTTATAGTTTTTTAGTTAAACATTCTTTGTGATATGAATTAATGTTTACATTATTCATATCACGAATAATTTCTTTATATTATTTTTATCTTTAAAATAGCTCATAAAGCTTCGTAAAGTTATATTACATTCTAGATAATACTTAATCGAAACGATAATCTAACCTGTGTCCGTCTCTATATATATTATGGTCAAAAGTAGTCCTTCTAATGTGACACTAATCCTCACTTTGGTCTCACTCAGTAACTAATAAGCTATTTTGACAGTAACAAAAAAGTGTATTGCTACTGTACTTATTCATTGGGCTATTCATAACACATGTCATTAAAAATATGTATTTAAAAAAAATGTAAAATATACTGAATAAATACCTATTTGTCTATCCAGGTAAATATATAATAAATGTTTCCTCCAGAAATGCGTGGATAATAATATCTCATAAACTCTTAAATTGATTTTGATAAAATTTTGTCTAAGTAAAAAAAATCATCATAAAGAAAAAAAAATGATAAATTAAAAATATATAATTCTACTCTACGTCGTAAATTGAGAATTGGTACTGTAACGTCTATTGAGTGGTGGCGGGACTCAGTGTCATGATTTGCCTCGTTATCAGAGCTTAAATTATTATTTTGTTTCATTCCCCCGAGTGGCAATCGAAGCCACAACCGCCACGTCCACAGTCACACGCTTGTGCACCTGCGCCACAACGGCATCGTTTATTTTTTATTTATTTTTAATATTTTTTAATTAAAAAAAAATAATTTAAAAATAAATGGCACAAACGAAGCTGGAGGCTCGTATTTACGTAAAATTATATAAAGGTCATACTGCTGTTTATGTTTAGTGTATTTCAATTTGAATACTTTATATGTCGGATTATGTATTCTGAGCAGCTTACTGTTAGGTTTGATATACACTAAGACACAGATATTTTTATAAAAATAAATAATAATACGTGAAGATATATATTATATATATGGATATACCTTTTATATGTCTATAATACTTTTAAGCTTAAACTTAAACGATATAATAATTATTTATCTTGTTATATCTTATGAAAAGTATAAATTAATTCTTAAAAATTAAATTGGCAATATTATTGATTATAAATAAAAGTAAACAAAACATTACATTAATTTTAAAAATTGTTCGATTTATTTCAAAATGATAAAAAAAAATAGATAAATATCAAATATTTTTACTTTATACAGAAGACATCAACGAAGCTAAAGCTTTATACTCACTGTACAACCAACTTAACCGAAAATATTGAAAAGTAACAAAGAAATCGACAGATCCGAGCTACTGTAAGGGATTTATGACAATGCTAAGGAGAGACGAAAAAAAAATCATAGGCTGTATAAGTTATAAGCCTTTATTGGAGAAAAAAAAGTAAGCTGTCACTTTGACATGACAGTCGACTCCTGTATTTTATCTGTATGATACACTATACCAGTATTTTAAATTAATTTACCAAAAATTTTATATAATAATTTATTATTAAGTATTGTCTCTGTGTCTGTGTCTCTGTTAATAGACGGAATGTGAGGAACGGAGTATCTTAAAATAGATACGCACTGTATACCCTGCTATATGCTGAAGCAGCGTTAGCAACTAAAAAAATATAATAAGTATGCATTGATTTTTCTGACAATTTTTTTCAAGCTTCACGCTGCATGCAACCTAGTGCTAAAACAATCCGTTCCCATTAAGACAATACCGTACTCCACTATCCGCTGAATTCTGAAGCCATTGCGTGTTGAGTGGCATAACTCAACGCCACGCTTTGTCTCCTTACCAAAGAGAGGAAATTAGAATATGAAATATTTTATTTCCAAGTGGGAATCGAACCCACAATCTGTCGCTTTTACAGTCTCACGCTTGTGTCCCTATGTTACGACTAGCCTCTCATGACTAAATGTGTAATAAAAATAATATAATAAATCATTCTGGCGCCAGTGATTTCATAGTAAAATGGTAAAACGCCTTTGCGTTTATCTAATAAATAATTAATCGTCATGCATAAAGATGCATGACGATTACTTATTTATTATATATAATACTTAATATATTATACAAGTCGTCGCCCGCAACCTTGTTTGCGTGGACTTTAAGATGTAAAGTGGAAAAAATCTTGTTTTTTTCGGTTTTTCTAGGAATTTCGAAAAATCTTCTCTCGGTGCTTTCCTGCATTCTTTAATCGACCATTTTTAGCTTCATGCTGTATCACGCACATAGCAGAGTAGCCAGACGAAACATAGGTACATAATATAAAATCATTCCATACTCCATCAAGGCACTGCGTTTCTAACTAAGCCTTATCAATCTTTCTATTTTTTAATCTGTGCATAGTCTGACAGTAACGTCTTAAATAACGCAGTAAATGGGCATATACGAACGATAAAAAACAGTTGTTAACATTTAATCATTAATTAAAGAAATATGTAGTATTTACTATTACTAATATATTGGAAGTAATTAAAAAGATATTTTAATATTAAAATCATAGACGGCATGGGAAAAAACACAATTACGGCTATACAATATTTTTTCTTATACTTATTGCCATAACTAATTATAGTTATTTATTATAATTTTTATATACCGACCAATTATTTCTCATTACTAATGTCTAAATTGTTCATCTTTTGGTGTCGGTAAATCTGGACACGCAATGGTTGTGGGTTTGATTTCCACTTGTGAAAGTATTCTACGATTTATTTTGAATAACATTGGGCGGTGGTTGAAGAATAGAGCAAGTATGATGGTTAGGGGTTAGATCAGAGTCAGGGTCAATTAATTATTTTCGTTTTCTCGCTCTGGTAACAAGGCAAAGGGCGGCGTTAAGTTCCACCACTCAATAGGCAATACGAAATACGAAGATTATGTGGTGCGTGGCGAACGGAGTGTCTTAACAATAGGTTCCTTATTCCCATCCCGCTATGTACGGCACTTGCTACATAAAAAAAATAAGAAGCCGTCAAAACTCTATAATAATTATAACTGCTGCTGCTGATATACCCATACAGAGACTTATACCGTTGACGGAAGTTGCTCCTTGTAAATACCAGCGGACCGACTCGTATACCTAACGAGAAACAAAGAAAGAGTCGAGAAACGAAATTAATTATAAAACGTAAAATGACTCATATGGAGAATAAAAACAATAGCATTTATACAAAAAAATTATACAGAACGATTTAGGTTCTATTCCCAATAAGGGGGAAGAATAATTCCTTCTGCCTACCCTGTTGTATGGGGGATAGAGTGTGAATCTTAAAAATATATAAATGAAAAGCAGATAAGAAATAATGACAGGTCATTTAATACTGCCTTCTATGACGCAAAGCTTAGGATTCGTTAAGATAAATAAATCTATTTGTATAAGAACATCAATTTTTCTTTTCGAACACCTATTCATAATAAGCACCTATGTTTATTAAAAGAATGGGACCGTCCTAATATACGTATACTAAACCCACAACCGGAGCTTCGTGAGAAAATTCGTACAAAACAAACAATAAATATTAGTAAATTAATGGGCAATATTTGTGGACAACGCCGCGGTATTTACTATATATAGAGTTACGATGAAATTGTTCTGACACCGTTTTAAATATTTAGTTTGCTTATCGGATTCCTTGATTTTTGATTGTTGGCCAAAATTGTTTTCTTTTTTTTATATCTTACATGTTCTCCTCCGTTCTCCACTCGCTTTTTTGACATTGATCAAATCTTTGTGCTTAAAAAGTGTATAGGTATATGATTTTAAATTCAACTTAGATATTTTTTTAGCTTCACGCTGCATCTTGCATACATTAGGGAAGGCAGGGAGGACCTAGTATTAAGACATTCCGTTGTCCATGCACCACGCAATTTTTGATCCATTGCATATTGAGTGGAAAAACTAAAAGCCGCGCTTTGTCTTGTCACTATAGCGAGGAAATATAAAAGCTTTATTCCTTCAGTGAGCTAAGTAAAGCCAAGATTTTTGTTTTTGTTGTTAGTAATAACAAACCCCCAACCATTATGTATACAGTCACGCTTCCCGACTGCGCCACGACGGCATTAAAAATCCTCAATAAAATATATCTTCAAGAATTTTAAAGGAGTTTCAACACATGTAACTTGTAAAAAACTGGTCTGGACTGTCGCCACCGTCAGTCCTATAAATCATTAGGGTATATAGACCACTGGCGTGGTCACTGACCTACTGTGTCGAAAAAAAAATGAGAAAAAAAACACAAGATTCTCTTTCATACCGGATATCGGAGGCGACAAAAGTGTGGCGCCTAGTTCTTTTTTATATTATTCTGTAATTATTGAAAAATCAACCCTAATTAAGTAAAATAGGGTATATATTTGTTAATTTCATGGGTATTCTAATAATTGTCACCATACTTTCCTTTTGTCTTAGAGGACTCAGGTTACAAACAAAAAGTAGCTTAAGTAAGCAATAAAGGTCCTTAGTTTTAAATTAATTTTTGGCAAAAATTTGGAAATTTTGTTTTTTAATTTCAAATGATTTTGAGTGAAATCAAGTATTGATTTTTGCTCATATTTTATTACTAATTTGTTCAATTGAAAAATATTTTTAAAGAATATAGGAATGAAATGATTTGATAATTTCATAAGATTATACTTGACTGCTCAGTGAAAATGATGCAATACTTTAAAAAATAAAGAAACACAATATGTTCAAAAAAAGGTAAAATAATATATTTTTTAATCCTATAAATATTAATATATTTCGATATTAACATTTATCACTTACAATTACAATTACTGAAAATATCGATTTTATTTATTAAAAAAAGCATAATGAGACATGTCACATAAAACGTGAGTAAACGTAAGAATTTCTAAAAAAAAACAAAAGAAAGCATGTGACGCATATTTTTAAGAGATTAAGGAGCCCAATCCTCAAGGCGCCGGTCTTATCAGTTCGCAAAATATCTTAGCTAACAATATTTTGGCTGTACACGTCACTACAAAAAAATGTGCGTGCCTGACCGATGCTAGAAAAAAAAGTATTGTCAAAATAAACGTAAAAACGAAAGAAGATGTCAGTTTAATTTGACAGCCGTCAAAGTGGGCGTTGTTTGTGGCAAATTATGATTGAATTGTTGGAAATTTGGAAATGTGGGTGTTTATTTAAAAAAAAAGTAAAAACGAAGATAAATTTCATGTTATTTCTTAATAGTCTTTAAGAATTTACACGGTTTGTCGTAATATTTATGTTTTTTAAAAGGTATAATTTACTACACAATAATTGATGTGTTAGAAGCCTCAACTAAATTTTGAATATTTTTAAATATGCTCACGTGATCTCAATATTATTTAGAACAAAACATATTGGGCCTTGAAGTAGGTACACCTACTTATATGATTGTGTATAAATATATATTGGAGCTTTGCTGTACAGTGTTCATGTCTGCCACATGTCTAAGACAACAAACTCTAAAAGGTAAATTAGCAGACCGAAACGAAGATGGTGGACAATACCACGTAATAGGTAATATAGAAGAACAAGAGATGCCTTTGCCTATAATTAGTATACCAAATTATAATAAAAAATATGATAATGATGCGTCATTAGAATAATAAACAAGGATGATTTATAATTCCAAACCACAAATTACGAACTTGCTATTTTTATTTATAGAAACATTATAGGTATTAAGAGAGGTCGTCGTGGTGCAGTGGCATAATTTCTGATTGTAAACATTTGTGAGTTTGATTTTGATTTCCACTCGGAGGAAAAAAATATTTTTATTATTTTACTTTGATAACAATACAAAGCGCAGCGTTAAATCTACATCATACTAGTTAGTGAACATATTGTACATACAAAAATTAGAACAAAAAGTACCAGCCAAATGAATCGCCAATCCTCACGTTATATTAGATCGACGAGCGAACGGGTTAAAAAAAACTATTATTATCGTCCCATAAAAGACATAAGAAAAAAGGGGCCTTTCCTTATCTCACCACGGCGCCAAGGTAGCGAGGCGGGGTAAAGGCTTTTTTTTATACTTATTTCACCCGAAGGCAAAAATGCATCGACATAATTGACACAATTTACGTAGCAGATAAAGGAACTTTTATATTTAAAGTCGGTTTTGGATTTTTGCTTAATTTAAATATAGTTTTGGTTGGTAACTAGATGGTATGTAGGATGAGTGGACGTTTTTTTGACAAGATCTGATGGTTGCTGGTTCAATTCTTATGTAGGTATTTTTTTATCTTCATCGTTTTTACTATTTTAGAAAGCGCAAAAATATTTATATTTTTAAAAATAGTATCACAGTTTAGTAACTTATCACTAAATTTTCTTCATATCAAATTGAGTTGAGCTCCACCACTCAACACGCAGTATCCCAAATTTGGGCATAAAGTGGAGAAAGAAATAAAGAAGTGTCTTAACTCTAGATAGTGCCTCTTCTCGCACACAGACAACTGTGCTACTAGGTAGTACCTTGTGATCACTGTCAGATAATCAAAGTCATAGTTATCGTAAACGTTTCAGCATATAAATTTTTAGAGTAACACCGCGTTGAGCTCCGCCCGAGATGCGTAAGACCCACATACTAAAATTATTCAAGTTATCTACATATATCTATATATAGATTACCGGCTGCAATTCGCTTTCGTTTTCATCAGCGCTGCATGCTCTCGAGTGTTTGATCAGACCGCTATCTTCAACAGTCTGTAGGTATAGTTTTGTAGGGAAGGCAAAAATGTTTTCTTAAAAATCTTAGATTCTTAATATGTTGCGTTTTCAAAAAAAAATTAAAATTATTTACCTAGTACCTACCAGATTGAATAAATTAAATTTGTGGGTTTATTTTATTATTTTCATTCCTACAAACAGGGATTTGTAGGAATGAAAATAATAAAATAAACAATGTTTATTTTATTTTTTCGCTTTGGGTTGACATTATCGAGACATTGGTAGAAAGGAGTGTCTCAATTCTGGATTCTGGATGGATGGAACACAAGATTATTTTTTAAGAAAAAAAGTCTTTAAAATATTTTGACGTATTTAAAATATAATTTTAAATCGCTTCAACACTGGTCGAAAAATATATATTTTTAACTTATTTCCATTTCTGCGTGGCATTTAGTTCCGCCACTCAACACGTATTATTTCGAAAATTGTCTGGAAACTAAAGAACAGAGTGTCTCAACACTAGGCTACTCTGCTGCATACGGGAAACTACGTGAAGCTGCATTTTGTATTAACACATTGATTTATTACAACAATATATATTAAGCTACCAAATTAGTCTTCCGTCGGCAACTTAAAAGTAAAAAGCTCAATAAAAAAATCAATAATTTCTCACTTAATTAGATCAAAATCTTGGGCGCCTCGTGTCCAAATGATTTTGAAATCCGATAACGATCTGACTAGTTCCGGTGGGTACAGTCGGCCGCTTAAGTAACATTTAATTTAAGAATGGATGTTTAAAAATTAAAGTGATATATGTGGTACTTATTAAAAAAAAAAAATTAAATTAAATTAGCTTCACGCTGTATCCCGCACACAGCAGGGTAGGCAGGCGCCGGCA